>LBNU01008240.1:41439-130057 GCA_014162995.1 Artemisia annua
GTATTGAGTTTTGACTCGGTTTTGATGAAAGTCGACATATTCAGCCTATTGGTGTGAGTATTCGTTGGAGCTGTCTCGATTCTTTTGGTGGCTTTACGCTTGTTTAAAGTTTTGGCGGTGAGTCACTTGAGTATATGTCGTGTTCTCACCACAGCACGACACACGACAATGATACCCAAATGGCAAAGCAAAACACTATCGAACGGGATAACGAGATGAGTTGACGACGTACAGATTGGGTAATACATGGAGTAATTATCTTTATGGGCGATTTGGTTCGTGCTGAGGAGTTGTTATTGGGATAAGGCCTTGCTATAGAAGGACTCGTCATTTGCTACCAATCTTTGGGGGTTCGTGTGTGATTAGCTCTGAAGATGCCAAGTTGTGTTCCGTCGTTGATTTCTTGCATTGCTGTGGCTAAGGTGAGTTCATGCCCCCTTGCTTTTAAATAAGTTCTTCATAACTATTTTGGGGGAGAATACAGTGCTCTTTTAACTTAAACTCAGAGTGATTGCTTACTTGATTTACGTTGATTCGGTTTGATATAGATTGGATTGAATATTGATTTGATTGATTTATTGATTGATTGAGAGTTAAATTTATCCGACTAGTTTTGAAATTGGAGTATTTGAAGGCATTAGTGGTTTGCCCTGGGTTTATATGAGAGCCTTCTAGCTTAAACTGTTTTACTTGTTTGAGACCTGCTTACTTGCAAATTGTTTTGCTACATTGTGTGGACTAGTTAATGTAGGTAGAGCAATAGGTATGATGGTTGAGCCTAAAGTCTAGGGGTCGATTACCGGTACTTGTGGAGATAAACTGGCTACTTACGGGCCGTATCGGCAGTAATGGGTGGTTTCCTTTACTGTTTAGTGTTGCCTGGCTGAGGTTGTACCGTCGAATTGTGGCCCCGCTCGCACCTGGACCCTTCCGCCTTCGCGAAGAGGTGGGTAAGACTACGTGAGTGAGTATGACACCATCAATTGATAGTGGGAATTGTGAAAGTATGGAGATGGGTATGTTCTTACGCCTCCCGTCGGTCACACTTGGCGCACTAGAAACTGTGCATTCCAGGGTCCCGAAGACCTGTTTTTGTTGGAAACTAAACCTCTGATGAAACCGACCCAGGGTAAAAGGAGCCTTTAGCGTGTATTCTCGTTGAAGGCGTTAGCTCGCACTAATTGAAGGCGGCTTCGGCAAAGGGCATGGTCATAGGCGACTCTGATGAACATTTGGGACTACTTCAATTATTTTATGGGCCTATTTCCGCACTATTTTTATATCATGTAAACTTTATGTCTTACATGACAACTTTTATTTTATATTAATGAAATAAAAACCATTCTTTGTGCCATGTGTTGTGATACCAATTTAGTAGCACCCCAATGCAAGTATGCTTCCGCTAGACCCGAATTTTGGGGGTGTTACAGTACTATCCAATATTTGTCAATAAATCTAATATATCTGATAATGTACTCTTTTTCTCAGAATAGAGCACATGATTCTTTTCATCAAACTATCATAACAGACAATCCTCAATTCACCTTTTATGCACCTTCAACATCTAGCTACATTTCCATCTTACTCCCCTCTCATACTCACTCAACTAGCACCCACATTAAGCATAAGATAGATGGGTTAATGGCTTCACTAGGCCCCCATAACCTCTCCACTGTAGGGGCAATACCAATAGTGCTACATTTCCATTTACTACAATGGATTCACACATACTAGGAACACACACCCTACAGTGAGTACCAACCCTTACCTCCTTGGCAGTGTATAGCTTGGACCAAGTAGGTTCATCTTTCACTCCTCACTATTCCAAGCTTCATACATTGCCCACCATACTTACTTACCCTTCGCAATTGGATACCTACTTTACTTACCCTTCACATACTTTGTTGGACTTCAAATCAAACTGACTGATAGAGGAATCTCCATCAGTCAAGAAAAATACACAAGGAACCTACTGAAGAAGTATGAACTTACTGACTGCTCTTTAGTGAAAACTCCAATGGTTTCTTCAAACAATCTAGGCTCTGATCTAACTGGAAGACCAGTTAATCAAACCCTATTCAGAGGTATGATATGATCACTGATATATCTACTTGCCTCAAGGCTTGACATACAATTTGAAGTCCGTCTATGTCCAAGATATCAGTCTGACCAAAGAGAATCACACCTCACTGCTGCAAAGAGAATCATCAGATACCTGAAGGGTACTCCAAACCTTGGATATTACTACACAAAATGTTCAGGCTTTGATCTCAAAGGCTATTTAGACTCAGACTATGCAGGCTGCAACATGGACAGAAAGAGCACCTTAGGCTCTTGTTAATTTCTTGGAGGAAAACTTGTCTGTTGGAGCGCCAAGAAACAACAATCAGTGGCCATGTCATCTGCAGAAGCTGAATATATAGCTGCTTCAAGTTGTTGTGCAAATGTGCTTTGGATGAAAAGTCAACTCAGTAACTATGACATCCACTACAAGGTGGTGCCCATCTTTTGTAACAACACAAGTGCAATTGCTATATCCAACTACCCTGTACTTCATCAAAGAACCAAACATATTGATATTAGATATCACTTCATCAGGGACCACATAATGAAAGGAGACATTGAGTTACACTTCATCCCCACTAAATATCAACTGGCTGATATCTTTACAAAACCCTTGGATGAACCTATTTTCAGAAGACTGAAAGCTGAACTAGGTATGTTGGACATAGACAATCAGGCCACTGATTGAATTATTCAACATGGTGTAAATGGTCCTCCTCCAAATAAACAATGGTCCATGAACAAAAATTCTCTCAGTGAGAAACCAAATCCATCATCTCCCACTGAATAACGTACCTAAAACAACTATGACACGGACAAAAGACACATTTAATGAGAAACTAAATTCTCTAACTATTTAGTTACTCAATGTCCTAGGTTGGTAACTGAACATATAAAATAAATGAATATATATTCCTCTTGCCTAAGTGACATCCATGTCTTGGGCCCCCACATAAACCCTCAAAAACCCACTTGGCATTAAATACCCTCACTCACACATAATATCTTTTCACATTTTATGTGGTGACATCATTCCTGAAATGCAGTTTGCAGAACTGCGCAACTATTCACCTTGACAGTCGCGAAAAACGCGTGTAAATAGAGTGGTGGCATTAAATGCGGATATCAAATTTTCAAAACCGTTTTCAAAAAATCTCCCTTTGATATTACAAATCAACCCTTTATCACCAATCTATAAATACCCCGTTCAAAAACACAAAACACACACAAAAAATTTTTTAGCAAACAAACTCTGCTCAAATTTTCTCTCAAAGCTAAGTTGTGTGTACTCCTCATTTTCTGGTAAAAGATTCATACTTTCTTGTTGTATACTTGTGCAAACTCTTTCCAAAATCATTTTCTTGATCAAATCTTTATTCATACCAAGATATCCATCTTAGTGTAAATCTATTTGATAAGATATCGCTCATTTTACGATAGCGGTCAAAGTTGGATTCAACTTGTTACCATATGAGTCAAAGTTGGATTCAACTTGTGACCATATGGTGTGTGACATTCTGCCATAAAACTTGCTCTTGTTTTTCAAAAATTTTAAAAATGGCAGTTGACCAAGGAATTGTGTATGCACCTCAATGGGTAGGCATGACTCTTGAACATGTTAACTTTCAAACAAACAATGTTGTAGGGAATTTTAACTACCCAAAAGATGTCCCAGCCTATAAAGAGATTATAAATTTTTTGTATAAATGTCCTCTTAAAACAACCTTTACAAAATGCCCATCAGTGCTCTACCAAAACTTCCTCAGGGAGTTCTGGAGCACTTCAATTGCCTTTGACCCAACTCCACCCACTGATGAGTCTGAGCAACACCCACTCAGAGAATTCATAATTAAATTCACTGTGATGAACGGCCAAAGGCCACTGACCCTTGACTTTGCTACCTTTTGTTCATCCCAACTCCACCCACTGCTCACCCTGAGCCTGAGGCTGTAAAGGCTGAACTAGCCAAAATTGTTTTGAATCCAAGTTACTTGGATAAAAATCCTGTTACCAAGAACTCCTTTCACGTGGCTTGGAGAATAGTGTTCACGTTTGTGATTCAGGTTCTCAGCCGAACTACTCATCGACTGAGCAGGTTAACTCTGTTCAACTGATGATGGCCAACTGTCTCATCACTAGGATTGAGGTTGACATTAGCGAGGTCATTTACAATGATCTCGTGACAAGGCTGCTGAGTATGTCTAGGGGAAATACGTTTCATGCCTTAGGTTTATCTCATGTGCCCTAGAAACGTTACTGGGTTCTGACTATACTTGGGATGAAAAATTGGGGTTTCTACCTGGCATCCTGAGTTAATCAAATTTTACAAAGGACCCATCCAAAGTCTCAAATATTGAATTGACGGCCTATATGATTGCTGTAAACAATCATAGGGATTCAGTGTCTCTAGCTCTTGCTTCCAAAAAGAAGAAGAGAGGAAGTCTCAGACTGTGACTTCAACCTTACCCAAGTCACTGGATCATGAGGCTTTTGGGACACTACCTTAAAGGAGGAAAAAAGACCCGTCCAAAAAGCCACCCAAAAAGGACCAAGTAACACCACCCACTGAGCCAACGAATGAGACTGACAAAACCCAATCAGTTTCCTTGGGCTAAAAAAACTAGGGACAAAGACTCAGAGGGAAACCTACCCCCCGCTGATATGGAACCACTCCACACTCCAACTCAGCCTGATTAGGACACTCGCAAATCACAGCTTTTATCTGAGGGCACAAAAACTAATCCCAAAGACTCAGGGGGAAACAAACAACCCACTGATACGGGATTGCCTTCCACGGTTCCTTATGATGGCACTGGCACAATACCATCAGTGCTTGAAGGGCCTCTTGGGGACAAAAATTCAGGGGGACAAAAACCACCTCCTGATATGGAACCAATCACCCACTCCGGTGCTGCTCATTCAGGGACTGGCTCTGAAACTCTAGCAAGTACAACCCAACCTGCTGGACTTGGGTTTGATTTTGACAAGACATTAATTAAATATTTGGTTTCTTCTTTTAATTAAAGGAATTACTGTTGAATTCAAATATTGATGGTATACCATTTTGATCGGTTTGGGGTGGGATTTGAGATTTTTGTGGGTTACTATCTTTTTCCCTCTCTCTATACATGTAGGACATTATATTTTATCAAACTTTTGTTTCTTTTACTACTAAATAATAATTTTTATATAAAATTTATTATAAATTATATTTAACTAAAATATAATTTTCCTCCCCTAAACTTGCCCCAAATCTTAATTGAAAACGGACAAAAAGATTTTTAAAAGAAAAGAATTACAGAGCATAAGCATGAGTAAACAAATAAAAAGAAAAATGAATGATGGAAAATTTGCTGACCCCACGTGAAGTTGGGACCCAGTACTTGATCTCATTTGATCTGGTCTATGCATAGAAGTGGGTCCGTTGAGTGATTAGTTCTTGTTTTAGAAAATTGTGCAGAATCTAATCTGGTGTTTCATGAATCATGACCCATGTTTTATGCAATGTTCTTTAAATAGTTTTCATACATTAAATATCTCAACTTGTTCGATCTAGGAGCAACAGTTCGAAAAATATAATCATAAAATTATGGATATATAGTTATGGACATATTCGACACTTGGAGTTGTTGAGGAATAAAGATTTCTTTATGAGTTGTACTGTAGTTATTACTCGTACTGCATAATGATATACAGTTTTCATGTCTTTTAGAGTCTATGTATGAAAATGAATGTAATACTTGTTCAAATACGATTAAGTTTTATGTAATTCCTTGTTTGGGTAAGCAAATGTAATTAGAGATCATACTCTTTATTTGACTTGGTGGCATTAACATGTACTAAGTTGTCAGGGCTGTCCAATTGATTTAGGGCCCGGTGCAAAATCACAAATAAGGCCCCAATAGTCTTTCACTCTTTTTGTATGTGGCCCAAAGTTTGTCTTTTATTTTTTGTATGTGGCCCGGTTCAACTTTGATAATATTACAAAAAAAACTAAAAATTCAAAACATTTATATATAAAACTATAAATATTAATGGATGTATACTAAATTGGGGGCCCTTACAAAGGGGGGCCCGGTGCGGCTGCACCACTTGCACATGCTAATCGCCGTCACTGTAAGTTGTGGGCATCATAAATCTTTTATATAATAAAAGAATTACATCATTTTGGAGTGTTTTTGCAAAACCTTTCTCATTGAAAAAAAAAAATAGACCAATAGGAGAGCTTGATTTTGCCACTAGGCGAAATCAAGCAATATGATTGGTCAATAAAAAGTCAAAATTAAATTGATTTTGGTCAAACTTAATAAATTTGGTTGATAAATTTGGTTAAGAAAAAAAAAATGTATAAAAATATAGGTGTTAAATTTATGAAAACAAAAACTTAAAAAAAGAGGAAGTAATTAATAAAACTTTAGTGGTTGAATTTTACATAAAATATATGGAGCTAAGTGTAAAATTACAAGTTTCCATCTTTTTTAATAACTTTAGAAAAAATACAAATAACCCCTTACACTTTATACCCCTTATACTTTATAATATGAACTTTGTTTAAAATGACATGAGTATTAGTATTAATTTCAAACTTTCATCTATTTAAATTACAAAATTTTGTAAATATGCGAATTAGTTTTAATATTGTTAGTTGTAGACTTTCATTAATTAGAATATTTTTTTTAAATAAAGATTCATGTTATTCTATTTAAATGTTTAATTTATGCGTACACGGGTTTGAATATTAAATACGGCTAAATTATTAGTGACGGGAATATAAATATCAAATGGTAAGCACGAGTTACTGTGATATGAAAAAAGTATACTCGATTCTACATATAACAACGACTCATGAAATTGTTATTTAAAAAATATATATGAATATCCATAAAAACATTTTAAAAACTTTACGAAGCATATTTTAACTTCATTAACGCTCATTATGTGCTACTAAACTCGCACATTTTGTACAACATGATATCAATAGTTAAAGTTAAACAATAACATCAACATCAACCTCAGCATGTCTGGCAGTTAAAAACATTATACAAAGCTAATTATTAAAAAATAAATAAACAAACACATGGGTTAGATAGTCATTGTTTAATTTAGAAAATGTTTTCCTTAAATTATATATAAAAAAATGCACGCATCACAATCCTTATTTGATAACAATCACCTTCTAAATCAAAAATAGAAAAATTGTGTAGGTGATAATCTAACTTTATTCATTGACTAAGCCAATAAGCACCTTTAATAAGCATAACCAAACACCCCTTTAGTTCTAATCTGAAGTTTTCTAAACAAAAAAGGTACATTAGTAAACATGGTATGATTGTTATTCATAATCAAATAAATGAATTAATCTTCAAAGCTATCTCTAAATATGCTACATATTTTAACGAAAATATAAGTAAAAGAATACCACAATTACAAAACATATCGTAAATTGATAGCATGAGTTTGCAAAACTAAAAGCACATATCCCTAACATGTCATGCGAGTCAAGTATCATCATTTGATTTTGCTTGAATAATAAAATATAATTTTTAATCCAAAAGCTTTCTCCTAAAATAATAGGTAGATTATAACATATATACATATGATTTTTTATTTTTAATCCACCAAGTAAAACCAATTGAAATATTTTAAGTGATTCATTTCTTAATCGATAATAATAAATAATCAAAACGAAATTTTAAAAACCCTGTGCGTGCACAGGTATTATAACTAGTGTAAGCTAAAAGGTTAACAAGCGATTGTATACTTGTTTATATACATCTATATGCATGATGTTGTAGTGGCAGAGCATGGGGTAAAACCGTAAAAGAGTATTGCCAACTTGACTGTATATATACAGTGACGCGGAAGCCGATTTGCAGAATGTGAAAAATATACGCCATCATGCATTATATAGAGTATTGATACTCCCACAATATTTGATATCCACACCACAATGTTACACCACTAATGCATAAGTTACAACATGGTAAGCATAATTGTGATGGATGCATCAAATGTTGTGGTGTGAGTATCAAGCCCCCATTATTTAGGGTGGTGGCATCGTGTGTATTTCGAGCTCGGTACCGATCGGTATCCATCGGCAACACAAAACCTCCTAGTCGGCATGATACATTCGGCAAGAAAATCGGTATGGAATACCGAATCGGTATTGTGCTTAGCATTTAAAATTCGAACGTTGTACATTTAAGAATTTGGACGTTGAACATTTATTCCCCCACCTAAATTGTTGCAACGTTTGTTTTAAAAAAAAAAAAAAAAAAAAAAAAAAACTCTCCTATAATCGCTGTACATTTTGAATCCAATGCTCCAATTACAAAAAAAAAAAAAAAAAAAAAAAAACTATCCTCTTTCTATCCAATTTAAAAAAAACAATGCTCCCAGAAGAAATCCAAAAAAAACAAGCTTCAACATCAAAGGTCTGGTGTGTGGCAATGGTTCCGATCACATTCCGGTTCGTGCTCCGCATACTACATCCCCAACCTCCAACCAAACGCCTACTTTCTCAAACCAACCACCACAGACCCTATTATACACAACCTCCACCCGTCCTGAATTCCAAGTCAACTAATAGACGTACATTAACTATGATGGAACCCCGTTATTGACTATCGTTGAGAATCCCAACTAGACTGGAACAAAAGTGTAGAAAAAGATGTACCTTATACGATAATGAGGAGAGGAAGATGAAGTTGTTCCGGAAACGCAATTCCCAAATGCACTTGGTATTATACCTTTTAACTCGTTACATTTTTCATAGATATATTTTTTAACCTCGTTATATTATTTACTAATCGTTAGTTTTTTATTTTTTATAATCGTTATTTTTTTTTTTACTCGTTATGTTTTTTATTTTAATTTTTTGGTTTTTTGGGGTTGGGTTTTAGATGAAACTCACAGATGAGACGTTCAAGAAATAGAAATCCGGGAAAGCAGGAAAAAGAATTGGACTCCCGATGAAGACGGTCTTTTGCGCTAAAGCTGTTCAAATCTCAACATGCCAAGGTCGAATCCAACTAAAAGTTCGCTACTTTTGGGGCAACATCCTAGAGCATTCAGAGCGAAAATGTGCCCGATACTTGAGCGCACATTCAGTGGGTGAACACCACAAATGGAAAAATATGCATACCGAGATGAGACTTTAAACGGCCCTAGCTTACATCCAACATAGTAACTTTAAATTATATGTTTTTATACTTTTTATTTTTTGTATCATACTTATGTACATGTTAAATATAACACTATATTGAGAACCGAGTCCGTGCGAGTGGGTTCTTGATGATCTTAAGGTGATACCAAATGCTTGGCCGATAATTAAAAAAAAACAAGGAATTGAATTTTAGTCAATATTCGTAGCCTGGCACGGGTTTTAGGAATTCGGACAAACTGGTTGGAACAACAATGTAATCAAGCCATCTTCGTCTAAGTTGTATAAAGAAAGAAGTCGTCGGATCAGATAGATGAGAAGTGTGAGAATGTCAGACTATCTCTCCGATTTAATGACGACCAACTCGCTACAAGGAAGTAAAAAAGGGAAAAAGGCCGCAACTCGAGTCACAAAAAAAAGGAGTATTATCGTTAGCTAGCATTAGCGGCAAAAGGGCAACAAACAAATGTGTCAAATGTGAAAGAACTGTCAAAAGAAGGTCTGTCCAGAAAAATTGATGTCGCACAACTACAGGGGTTAAGAAAAGAATTAGTTTCGACTATAAATTCTTCAACGATCCCCATGATCAACTACCTGCACCAATGCGCGATGTTATGATAGCCAAAAAACGTGAAGTCGCTGCAAAATATGGATGGCCTTGCCCTTTTTAGAAATTGTTTTGTTTTTATTCCACTACGTATTATGTAATGTTTACTTTTTATTATTAATGGAATTTTATGTTTTTAATTAAATGGTTTAAATATAATTATGAATTAAATAAATAGTTTAGGCATCACATTGCCACTAAAAAATCATGTTTAGGCATCATTAGGCAAAAAATTACTAGAATGATTCTCATTGGTCAATTGGAAATAAACTTTAAAAACATTTAGGCAACGTTGCCACCACCCTTAGGATGGCATATTTGCTTTGCAATTTAGTTTTGCCTGTTATAATGGCTATACAGATTTATACGAATTCAGTTTGGACTAACTAGGATACGTATGATCAAGAGAATTACAAAGAAATGAAATGAAATAGAGAATATAAATTCAGATAAAATTCTTAAATTCAATAGTTTGGTAACAAAGAAAAATTGACCTCAGATAATTCTAGTTTGATTTATTTTCTATAAGTTATCTCAAATTTTTACAAATGAACGGAGTAATACATAAAAACTACTAGTAACAAATAATAAATTGAAACATTGATTTCACATTCAATAAAAAACTAAAAGAAATGAAAATAACATAAATCAAGTGCATTATAAAGGACATTAAAGACAATCTACATAAATAGTTGATGAGTCGTTATTTGAAAATGTTCAAAATTAAAATAGTTGGCTATAAAAAAATAGTTTTACATTTTTTTTCTTCTTCTCAAATTTATTATTATTATTATTATTATTATTATTATTATTATTATTATTATTATTATTATTATTATTATTATTATTAACCATCACTTTATTAGAAACTTATATAATTTACAAAAAATTAGTGGGGAGCCGAGAAACTTATTATTATTATTATTATTATTATTATTATTATTATTATTATTATTATTATTATTATTATTATTATTATTATTATTATTATTATTAACCATCACTTTATTAGAAACTTATATAATTTACAAAAAATTAGTGGGGAGCCGAGAAACTTATTATTATTATTATTATTATTATTATTATTATTATTATTATTATTATTATTATTATTATTATTAATTTTTGTTATTTTTTAAAGAAAGCAGGGAGAAAACCATTTTCATTCAATCATACAAAAATGGAAAGTGGTTGGCCTTTCGATCGAGTCCATCCCTTGAAGTCGTAACACAAAATAACACGCTATCGAAAATTTGGGAGGAGCTTCAATTCTCCGTTTTTTTTTTCTCTCTCTCAAAACAAAGAAAATATAGATAAGGGTTAATTCTGCATATAGGTAACGAACTTTCTAAAATTTCCAATGTTAGGTAATTTACCATAAAAAATACTATGTTAGGTAACGAAACTTGCTGCAACTTTCAATGTTAGGTAATATGACTTCTTAAGCTTATGGGCCCACTTGTGTCCAGTTATAACCGGCCACCACCACCACCACTCCGGCCACTTGTGTTCAAAAACTGCTGATAACATTCTTCAATGTCAAAACCGACACATCTATAAATCAAATTTTTTCTTGTCCAAGCCACTGGTCACTTTGTCTCTTTCATCGACATAATTGGTTCTTGAAAACCCAAGTTCAGTTTGAGCAATATTAAGATTCATGCCACTACATTCATCTTTTTCATCAAAATAACTGATTTCTGGAAACCCGAATTCGGTTTGAGTAATATTTAGATCCAAACAACCAAAAATTTCATCTTTATCATCGTCAAGCCCCAACTCACTATGAGCAATATTAAGATCCAAACCACCAAACATTTCATCTTTATCATCGGCATTATTGATTCTTGCAAACTCAAACTCAGTTTCAAGGAAAATTTGTGGGATTTTGATGTTAAAGAATGTGCTTTATCTAGTTTCGGATATGAAGCCGATAAGAAGGGCAAGTGTGGTATACAGGTATAGTGTCTAGTGGTGATGAGAGCATTGAAAGTGCTTTGGAATTTAAGGAAAAATTGGATTTTAATATGAAAGCTAAAATGGGGTTATCGGGAATAAAGACTATTGATGGAAATGATGAAGAATTTGGTGGTTTCGATCTTAATATTGATCAAACTGAGTTTTTTCTTACAACACAAAACAAAGTAAACAAATCAGCTTCAACACCATTATCAAGCTTAGGTGGAAAACTATTACTGTAATTAAATTAAACCCTTAATTGAGATATGTGTTTTGTTTGTTGTAGGTAAATGGAGATTGTAGATCTGGTAAATATTTTTATGAAGTGTTGTATGCTTTACTAATTAAAAAGGGGTGTACAGGTGGTGGTTGTTGTTCTGGTGAGAGGTAGGGAGTGGCAGAGATGGTGGTTGTGGTGGAACAGATGATGATGAAGTGGAAATTTTAGAAAGTTCCTTATCTAACATTGGAAATTTTAGAAAGTTGGTACAATGGTAACCGGTTGCATCGGTTACAAGTTGCAATGATAGCCCATATTACTTAACATTGAACAAAGATTAAAGTTTCATTACCTAACATAGTATTTTTGATAGTAAATTACCTAACATTGTAAATTTTAGAAAGTTCGTTACCTATATGTAGAATTAACCCTATAGATAATTCCATTTCTCTATCTTCTTCTCTCTACCAAATACACCCTTTTAAGTTATTTAATTTCTATGCAAGAAAAACATGGCTTTGTTCAAAGAAGAACTAAAGATATCATGCATAACTCTTAGGGTGTGTTTGGTAGAGAGAATTTCAGAGAATAGAAATGAAGCAGAGAATATAAGTTCAGAGAATAGAAATCAGTAGAGAATTTTGTTCAATTCTAACGTTTGGTAACAACAGAGACTTGACCCGAGAAATGAAAAAAATAATAATTATTTGTTGATATTTTTTTTAAAAGAATTACTTTTTTTCTAAATCACAATTCTAAAAAAATATATTTAAAAAAAAATTTATAAATTATATTTTTTTTTAATTTATTTTTTTAATTTATTTAAAAAAAACTTATTTTTTAAAAAATTTATTTTAAAAAAATTTTAATTTATTTTTTTATAAAAATTATTTAAATTTTTTTATTTTTTCTAAATAACAATTCTAAAAAAATATATTTATAAAAATATTTTTTTAATTTATTTAAAAAAACATATTTTTATAAAAATTTATTTAAAAAAATTAATTTATTTTTTTAAAATTTATTTTTTATAAAAATTATTTTAAAAAATTATTTTTTCTAAATAACAATTCTAAAAAAAATATACTTTCAAAAAAAATATATTTTTTTAAATTATTATTTTATAAAAAAAATTATTTTTAAAAGAAAAATATTTTTAAAAAACCTATTTATTTTGTTAAAAAAAATAAATAAATAAATAAATAAATAAATAAATAAATAAATAAAAAGGTTGAGAATTCCCAATTCCACCCAAAATGGGATGGAAATCAAATTACAAAGAGATGTTTTCTCGAGAGTTCACATTTCTCCGCTTTTCCATTTCTTTTGCTTACCAAACACGAGAATTAAAGCCATTTCCATTTCTCTACCTTCATTTTTCTCTACCAAACACACCCTTAGTTGACAACATAGCATTAAAGGCTTGAGAGTTCCAGTAAAAGGTACACATTTAAATCCCGTTAGCTGTAACTTTTTGTGACCATGTGCGCTAATGATGTAAACCAAATCCAGGAATGCTAATGACCACCAAAGTGTTATGGGTCCTTCAGAACCAGGGTAAGGTGCTGGTAGATCACAAATAAACTAGTCAAGTGAGTTTTTTTCTAGTAAAAAAATATAATATAAACAAGCATGCTTAAAAAATATCTAGATTGCACACATGAAAAACACTGAATATTGTGTTATATTACGTGTGAAAAAATAGCGAATGTATTTTCTCATCAAATTTGATGAAACACCAAACACTGATTAAACCAATATGATGTTTTTTAGCTTTGAAATCAAATACTTTTTCTTTTTATAATGATTGTAAAGGAGCTTCACTTATCCGAGTACATGATATTTGATGTAAATGTGTGAAAAGCTAGAAGTGCCATAGGCGATTAGAGAATATAGGTGGCTTCCTTGTTACATGATAGTTTTTCTCCTAAGATTTTTTGCGGATTTAGAAGTCTTGTGTACATATTTGGCCTTGAGTTTAGAAATAGTGCTTCATAAATAGCTCTTGTAGGCTTTTTACACGACTTTTTGTAGCCCATCGTGACATGTGTACTCATGCGTTTTAAGTATTGAGACTTCATGTATACATATTTACCTTCAGTTACAAGTATAGAGACCCATAGGCATAGCTATATGTTTACGAATTCAGTTGCATCCCTCAGGATAATGACTTATATATTCCCAAAAGCCAGTTTATCGTAAATTTTTTCTTCGAATGGCATTTTCACTAAACTAGTAAGAAGCTAGAAATAAAGAAGATTACAAGAAGATTTTGGATCACAAATCCAACTGAACCACTCGTGTTTAAAAACTCTATTTTTATTAACAATCCAAGAGCATTGGCGGAACTACAACACTTTTTTTGAGGGGGCCGAATTTATTTTGGGGGGGCCGAATCGGAGATTTGTTTGTAACCTCAACTAAATTACCCCTAAAACTCAACCAAAAATTTCATCTTTATCATCGTCAAGCCCCAACTCACTATGAGCAATATTAAGATCCAAACCACCAAACATTTCATCTTTATCATCGGCATTATTGATTCTTGCAAACTCAAACTCAGTTTCAAGGAAAATTTGTGGGATTTTGATGTTAAAGAATGTGCTTTATCTAGTTTCGGATATGAAGCCGATAAGAAGGGCAAGTGTGGTATACAGGTATAGTGTCTAGTGGTGATGAGAGCATTGAAAGTGCTTTGGAATTTAAGGAAAAATTGGATTTTAATATGAAAGCTAAAATGGGGTTATCGGGAATAAAGACTATTGATGGAAATGATGAAGAATTTGGTGGTTTCGATCTTAATATTGATCAAACTGAGTTTTTTCTTACAACACAAAACAAAGTAAACAAATCAGCTTCAACACCATTATCAAGCTTAGGTGGAAAACTATTACTGTAATTAAATTAAACCCTTAATTGAGATATGTGTTTTGTTTGTTGTAGGTAAATGGAGATTGTAGATCTGGTAAATATTTTTATGAAGTGTTGTATGCTTTACTAATTAAAAAGGGGTGTACAGGTGGTGGTTGTTGTTCTGGTGAGAGGTAGGGAGTGGCAGAGATGGTGGTTGTGGTGGAACAGATGATGATGAAGTGGAAATTTTAGAAAGTTCCTTATCTAACATTGGAAATTTTAGAAAGTTGGTACAATGGTAACCGGTTGCATCGGTTACAAGTTGCAATGATAGCCCATATTACTTAACATTGAACAAAGATTAAAGTTTCATTACCTAACATAGTATTTTTGATAGTAAATTACCTAACATTATAAATTTTAGAAAGTTCGTTACCTATATGTAGAATTAACCCTATAGATAATTCCATTTCTCTATCTTCTTCTCTCTACCAAATACACCCTTTTAAGTTATTTAATTTCTATGCAAGAAAAACATGGCTTTGTTCAAAGAAGAACTAAAGATATCATGCATAACTCTTAGGGTGTGTTTGGTAGAGAGAATTTCAGAGAATAGAAATGAAGCAGAGAATATAAGTTCAGAGAATAGAAATCAGTAGAGAATTTTGTTCAATTCTAACGTTTGGTAACAACAGAGACTTGACCCGAGAAATGAAAAAAATAATAATTATTTGTTGATATTTTTTTTAAAAGAATTACTTTTTTTCTAAATCACAATTCTAAAAAAATATATTTAAAAAAAAATTTATAAATTATATTTTTTTAATTCATTTTTTTAATTTATTTAAAAAAAATTATTTTTTAAAAAGTTTATTTTAAAAAAATTTTAATTTATTTTTTTATAAAAATTATTTAAAATTTTTTATTTTTTCTAAATAACAATTCTAAAAAAATATATTTATAAAAATATTTTTTTAATTTATTTAAAAAAACATATTTTTATAAAAATTTATTTAAAAAAATTAATTTATTTTTTTAAAATTTATTTTTTATAAAAATTATTTTAAAAAATTATTTTTTCTAAATAACAATTCTAAAAAAANTTAGCTTTGAAATCAAATACTTTTTCTTTTTATAATGATTGTAAAGGAGCTTCACTTATCCGAGTACATGATATTTGATGTAAATGTGTGAAAAGCTAGAAGTGCCATAGGCGATTAGAGAATATAGGTGGCTTCCTTGTTACATGATAGTTTTTCTCCTAAGATTTTTTGCGGATTTAGAAGTCTTGTGTACATATTTGGCCTTGAGTTTAGAAATAGTGCTTCATAAATAGCTCTTGTAGGCTTTTTACACGACTTTTTGTAGCCCATCGTGACATGTGTACTCATGCGTTTTAAGTATTGAGACTTCATGTATACATATTTACCTTCAGTTACAAGTATAGAGACCCATAGGCATAGCTATATGTTTACGAATTCAGTTGCATCCCTCAGGATAATGACTTATATATTCCCAAAAGCCAGTTTATCGTAAATTTTTTCTTCGAATGGCATTTTCACTAAACTAGTAAGAAGCTAGAAATAAAGAAGATTACAAGAAGATTTTGGATCACAAATCCAACTGAACCACTCGTGTTTAAAAACTCTATTTTTATTAACAATCCAAGAGCATTGGCGGAACTACAACACTTTTTTTGAGGGGGCCGAATTTATTTTGGGGGGGCCGAATCGGAGATTTGTTTGTAACCTCAACTAAATTACCCCTAAAACCTATAATATTTACACTAGGTGCCGCAAATTTTGGGGGGAGGGGGGGGCCGGGACCCTCCCCTGCCTCAACTTAGGTCCGCCCTTGTCCAAGAGTGCGTGAAAACCTTGATATCATCCAGGAGAATGTTTTTCCGAAGAGGTTTTAAATCAAAGCAAACTTGGTTTCTAAATCTCCAAATAACCCAAGCCGTAGTTTGAAGCACCATATCGAAACAACTTTTTGTTGAGTTGTTTAGGTCGACCATATCCCCCCACTTAATTAGCGAAACCACATAGTTAGGAAAACCACTTAACCCCACCAAGCAGCAACTGAACTCCAAATATTGGAAGCCAACGTGCAATCGATGAAAATGTGATGTGTAGTTTCAATGTCCCCATCGCAAATCGCACATCGAGTAGAGTGCACATCAATCCCGCGAGCGTCCAAATTGTGTCTAGTAGGTAACCTATCCAACAAGAGCTATCATGAGAAAATATTAACCTTTTTGGGGAGCAACAGATTCCACTGTATGTGATCCTCATTCGACAAGAGAGTGTAAAACTTAATTTTTTTTCCTTCTTCTAAAAGATGATACACAGAACACTTTGGAGGGTTTTAAACTATATTCTCATGTGTCACATTTATCTTTAGTCTCAAACCTTCAAGTAAAGAAAGTAAATTGATGAATTGAGCCTCTTCATGCCCACCTCTAATGGGTCTTCTCCATGCCAGTTTATCGTAAATGATCGCAAGTTTTTATTCTTTAAAGTTTCATATGCTCATGCATTTATGCTTATATATGCACCTCTTCATATAGGCTTTTATTGTATATATGATCATGTTGTGGGTATTGTTGGAACATTAAAACCCCGTAGGAGATATGTTTTATTCATACGATATTTATAGAGTACATAGCATAATGAAACCCTAATGGACCCTGAGCCCACAAGCCGGGTCGGGCCTATTTATCCTCTAATACTCCCCAACAGTCCGAGCGCGAAATCACGAAAGCTCGGGCTGAAGAAGAAAATTAAGAAAGCAAAATAAAATAATAAACCAAAAATAAAACGGGATAACTCAAAGTATCCCCTATTCTAATTTTTGTTTACGGATAACCAAAGTATCCGAAGGGTAAACCAAAGTATCCCAAACAGTCGTCTCGGGAATAAGAACCTTAGATTCAACACCAACAAAAGTCGTTTCGGGGATTAATACCCTGGATTCGCCATAAAAAAAACAAAGAATTAAATAACAACAATAAAACCAAAAACATATAAATCACTTCATTGGCTTGTTCAGCATCATTGCCTCACGTTCTTCAATCCAAGCTCTCTATCACTTCATTAGGTTGCGTTTATGTTGGGTGAAAGAAAACAATACGTATGGTTAAAAACATACTAAGAGTGATATGGTATTTTATTATTGGATGGGGAATCTTTATGATATAGCTTATTTGAATCAGTGAAAAGTGAGGACGAATTTTTGGTGGTGGAAAAGTGACGGCTATTTTTTATGATTAGGGTTTGACGGGGCGGTCTGGGGAGGCGGCTCAACATAACCACCTATGTATGAGAATCAGACTCGCTCTGATACCATGTTGAAACATTAAAACCCAGAAATATGTTTTATTCATACGATATTTATAGAGTACATAGCGTAATGAAACCATAATGGACCCTGAGCCCACAAGCCGGGCCGGGCCTATTTATCCTCTAATAGGTATCCGTACACCACCGATAAACATTTTATATATGCTACGCTTTTATGCATTCGATGCTTATATACTCTATTCTTTTATGTCTTTAAGAGTGCGTATGACTATAGCATTATATGTCTCTATCTGTTTTATGCACCCACATTCATATACGCCATATTTGCGCACAATTACCTTCACATAGACACAACTAGAGGTCTCTCTGTAAGCATTTCGCCTACCATCTTGTGTAGATGCATGAATATCTATATTTACTTTCATACCCGCTCTTGCGGGATTATTCCTATTAAATTATGTACAAGAACATGTAAATTAATTCAATTGATGTATAACAAAACAAAAACATCAAGTCGTATTAAATGCTATCAGTCGTTTCATCTAGTTAAGAGAGTTCAATAAAATAACTTGTTTTCCTTTCTTTGTTCCTTGTAATATTTTCTCAGACTTTTAAAATTTGTTACTATTTATTTTATGATTGGAAAATAAATAAGAAAAGTAGCAAAAAAATGGTCAAAGTTAGAAAGAAAGCTTTGATGCCTACTTGAGAGTTAAGATTCTACCTTTTTGCACCAACCTCACGCAAGAAGTTACCAACTCAAAAAAAGTTACGAAAAAATGATATTTTTTTTTCCTATAAAAAGAAATTACTGCTACTACAAGTAGTAGTAGTACCATTGTAGTATTCATTATTTAACACTTGTGTTCAAAGTAAAGCAATTATTTAGTGTTGCTATCATAAGTGGTCCTCATCCTCCTAAATTGGACAGCACAAAGACTGACTCAAAATTTAAATTCACTTTGCTACCTACCCTTTCATCTTTTGCCATTCTTACATTATACATTTAAAACTATCCAAATTGGTTCCAAATTTTGTATTTCTACATGGGTTGGTTGCAAATAGTTAGGCTGTTTGTAACAATGAACATCATCATTGTTAACTTAGCGATTCATTTGTTATTCACTGCAACATCAACTTCAACACAAAATAGGTGTAATAAGACCGCAAAGTTCATCATCTAAACACACCTCACTTAAACTTAATTACACTATACAATATACTCACACACATACGCAAACAAAGGAAAAAAAAACTCGGTCCTCCAAACGACCAAGTTATGCACAAAAAACAGGTGGATGCATTTTTGGAGGGTTTTTTTTTAAGTGGAAGACACGTAAAGAGAGGAGGACGTGTTGTCCAACCCCTCTATTACAATTTATCTTAGGGATACTTCAAATTTATCATGCGAATATAAGGCAAAATACATTAATAAGTGACTATAACAAAAGGTTTATAAGTTATAACTGTCACTCAATTCTTGTTAGTTATATACTATGTAGTAACTCTTGACTTGTTTTAAACAAGTTGTCCAAGTGAAATCGGTTAAGGAAATTTTATCTTATTCTATTATGCTGCATGCAAATCATCAAGGCATGTTTCTATTTTTGGATTCAATTGTCGCTATTATCTTGAGTGTCTCCAAGCGATAACCAAATTAAAAAACTCTATTGTACGTCTTATACTCATCTTAACATTTGAAAGTGTCATCAAGGAAACCTTATCATTGCGAACAAGGTGCCTTGAATAGTTTGGTTGTCATTACTCATTGTCATTGAGGTGTAGCTAGGATATGACGAGTTTATTGAGATTCTAGCCGAAGATAAGCAAGGTTGGCAAGCTTCGAATATTGATTAAAAGAGTTTTCCCCCAACATAAAATGAACTCGTAGCTAGGTAGTTCCTATTATATATGTGGTAACTAATTAACACACTCAGATGACATGGGCTGGCTTGTTATACTTAACGTTAAAACAAAGAAATAAAAACACTAAAAAATATCATCAAAAGAAAAGTTGATTGTTACTCTTTAACTATGTTAAAGAAACTTAAATCATATGTCCACCTTGGTAGGTCCAAATTTGCGCGCGCCCTACATGATGTTAGTAAAAAGATGTTTTTTGATCGTCACTACCAGATCGATACCTCAAACAATTTTTATTTTTTATTTTTTATTTTTTTTTTATTTTTTTTATAAAGGCAAAATAACATTAAGAACCTCGAAAGAAGTAAAAGTACAAAATATATAACCATTAGTAGAGCCATATGCACAAATGAACAAATACACAAGTACTATATGATATTAAAGACAATAATCCTTTGAAACGTACTTATCAATAGGGCATTTTAGTATAATAAGAACAACAACTCACGTAGATAACCCAATCAAAAGACAAAACACTCACACGGCCGAAATCACATTGCAAGAAAGAACTTTGAACATGGTTATAAATTAAGTAAACATAATTGATAAACAACTTTTAACATTTTTGTTAAGCCACTTCGAAACCGATATGATTTATTTTATAAAACTAACTTTTTCTTTCACAATTCTCACCTCCTTAACTATGTGATCCTAGTACATGACAAATAAAGCAGTGAGAATTGCTAACTCATGACATGAATCATGTATGTTTTGTAAGAAAGACTAAGAATAAAAATGCAACAAGAAGATATATCATTAACATATTGAATATTTAGATTGAGAGGGGATTAAACATGTGGCACATTGTTATATGACATTATGATCTAAGTGCTAACTAAATGGTCCCCTACACTCCATCTCATAAAATCTTGGAACCTAAATATGGTAGGATACTAGGATTAGGTATGGCCAAGAAGATGCATTCCTTTTAAGTGGGAAGTCTAGCTATTATCCAAATAATGGATGTTTAGTACATCTCCTTTAACTATTAGGCGTTTTGACATTTTGAAACTCCTACTAACCTTGTTTTCTTAAGAAAATTATTTACACATTGTAAACCACATAATATCCTAATTATCACTTCATAAAACTTTTTTTTTTTTTTTTTTTTTTTTTTTTTTTTTTTTTTTAAAGAATACTTCACAAAACTTAAAGCTACACCCTTTAGGGGTGCTTGATGGGGGTTAAGAGGGTGGGAAATAGGTAAGGTATTCAAAAGGGTCCACTTCACTCATAAGTTTGTGCTTGGTTAGTGAGTGCAAAGGGATTGATTACTCCGTAGTGGGTAACCAACTATTATAGAATAAATTGAGGGGTAAGGGATTGATTACCCACCTCACTCATTCCTTTACATTCACTTTCCCTTTCTCTACTTTGAACCAAGCGGACCGTTAGTAATACATAGTCAACTCACACAGCAATAGTTCAATTATATAAATAGAGTTTTTGGTTGTTACGTACAATTGTCAGAGAGTGATTAGAGGGTCTTTTGTTTCTTCTACTGTAGGTTTGCTTGTGTACATTGCATGTGCTCCTTACTTGCCCTCTTAACTGTGTGATTCAGAATAGAATGGTACAATTATTTGCATTAAATACAATTCACCACTGCAACATTTTAGACATTGCCTAGAGTGGTCCATCCAACTGTCCTACATACTCACCAATTCTACCAATTCGAATGTAATGAAAACGGTTTGCGTTCTATATATACATGTTTTCAATGTTTGATAAAAGAGAAATGATAGATGAACCTAAAAATAGACCTAATAATAGACCTAAAGACACGTGGCATCATCCTAATGGCTGCAGACAGGGACCCACTTATTTTACAAGCCATCAGGATCATGCCACATGTTTTTAGGTCCATTTTTAGGTCTCCCTTTAGGTCCATCTATCATTTCTCTTGATAAAATACTTACTTGATATGAAGATGCTAAAAAGTTCCATTTGGCAATAGATATGAACATTTTTTTACGATTTTTAACACTAGCTAGCAACTCTTGAATGTTCCATCATATTTAAGGTTCGACGACGCATCCTAAACTATCGTAGTTATCAAAATCAAAACAAAATTTGTCGCCGACAATCAACATACTTGGGTTATTACCAGTGTTGTAAAAGGCGCGCATTGGCGTCGCAAAGGCCTCACAAAGGCACGAGGCGTCACCTCCACGCCACGCAATAGGCTAAGGCGTCGTCTTAAGGCTTGACATGAGATGAGGTGCGATAAGGTGTACTGGTATTTGAGACGTTTAGGGGATTAACTAGTAATTGGAATTTGGGCATCGTATTTGAGGTTTACTGGTATTTGGCGTTTTGGGGTTTACTAGTATTTGAAGAAGATTATAAATGTAAAGAGAGTTTCTTGACTTTAATGCTTATGTATAACACTTTTTGTAAACTCGATGTATATGAAATAAGATATACTAATCAAATATAATATAAATCTATAAATCTATAAATATTTTTTGCCGCCTTAGTTCACGCCTTAAAAACGTCATACCGTCACGCCTCACTCTAAGGCTTGAGGCTTGACCATGCCGTCACGACACGCCTTACACTATTTGTAACCTTGGTTATTACTGTAAATATTATGATCATAGGCTCAAGAATTCAAGATAAAAGAACAAAACAGTCAATCTATCAACTGCAGTAGCTAGTCCATTCTAACTTCCTTAAAAATGTTGAACTAGTGTCATCCATTTAGTCAGTAAACAAGTACTTATACCTTATTAAGCAATTTGTAAGTAAATACTTCAAACTCAACATGTATAATATTTTATAAACATTTTTCAATAATTTAAAGCAAACCCTGTTACATATAGAACAACATCTGAAGAATGCTTTTCTGTTTGTTCATTTAATTCTTACAAAATTTTCCGGCTGTACGTTCAAAAGCAATTTATCCATTATATAGTTTCCATTCAAGCTCTTATCATATTATTAAATTCATATATTTCTATTTCTTAAATGAGGAATGCTATATCCACAAAGTAAACATCCACAAAACATCCACAAAATGAGTTGTCGGATTGTGATTGGCTTAATCAAATAGAAAAGAGAAAAACAAAGCAAAATACACCAATCACACTCCAACAACTCATTTTGTGGATGTTTTGTGGATGTTTTCTTTGTGGATATAGCATTCCTCTTCTTAAATATATATAACCCCATGACCATATACGTACGTTAAACAAAACTCTTACGTAAGTTACGTTATACTTATATGGGTACTATTTTTCGTTTGGGAAACAAAAAATAATTAAACAGAGAACAAGTAGTATACATTTGGTCGTACTTTAAGACTACTAATCATATCCAATTAGCAAGTGATTTGAGTTAGAACTTAGTGTAATTAATCAAAATCGACAATTCTGATTTGCTTCATCTCTTCCGTTACCTTCTTTGATGTGTTTGCTATGCATGGCTTCCTTCTTCACGACTCGCAAGGTAATTATACGTATTTCCATCACTTGCTGGCTCTTTAAACGGCAAATTGTAATAAAAACACCTAGCAAGAAACTAAAGAACAAGTGTTATGCAATGAAGGATAGAGCATTACAAGGCTTATTAATTAAACCATACTAAATGATTAAGGTGAGGTATCGTAAGCATGATATTGACAAGTGTAGTAATGATCTGCTGTAAATGATTTCAACAATAATTTACTAAATGAAGATGATTCTATAAATCAGTTGGATAGCTATGTCTTGTTTAGTTGTTTGTCAATTTTATAATGAGATATTATTGTTTAATCATGGTAGAAAATAGAAATCACTTGTCTGTTAGTAAATTGATTTACAAACAGTTGTTGTTGGATATTTGTCTGATTTTGTGTCTTGGTGGATTCTGTAATCCGATCCTAGCCTGCTTCTATGGACTATGGCTCATGCAATATAATTGTTTGTTACCCTTCTTGCTGCTTTTGCTGTTTGGAACAAGTTAGCGAAAAACAAACTATATTTAAGTTTGAGTCTTGTGTTTTGGTTAAGTTCGAAAAGTTTAGAACCAAGATCAAATCATGCATTTCGAGTTATATATCTTCATTTGTCTAAACTTTGATAGAAAACTTGAATTTGGTTGAAAATGGATTCATTGTTTTCCTTGTTTTGTCATAAACCAATCACCTAAAACTATATTTCGAGTAATCTTCATTGGTCTAAACATGTTTATGTAGGATAATAGGGTAAATCATGTATATCATTAATCATAAAGTGTGGTATATAAATACTCATACAAGAATGTTCTAGACTCGGGCCTTAGCCCATACGAATATTACATGGACTCAAACACTTAATAGATAAACATACGACTAACACTCCCCCGCAGTTGGAGCGGGAGGACACCGAACACTCAAACTGGTCCTAAACTCCTGAAACAAAGCATATGGTAAACCTTTGGTAAAAATATATGCATACTGATAACGTGATGGCACATGAAGCACTCTAACCTGACCAGCAGCAACCCTATCCCGTACAAAATGAATATCAATCTCTATATGCTTCGTACGTTGATGCTGAACCGGATTAGAAGATAAATAAACAGCACTAACATTATCACAGTAGACTAGCGTAGCAGAAGACAAAGGTGTGTGCAACTCACGTAAAAGATTCCGCAACCAACATGTCTCAGCAACAGCATTGGCAACCCCACGATATTCTGCCTCAGCACTGGAACGAGAAAGTGTCGGTTGGCGCTTAGAGGACCAGGAGAGGAGATTGTTGCCCAGAAAAACACAATAGCCTGAAGTTGATCTCCGAGTAGTAGGACAACCAGCCCAATCAGCATCAGAATAAGCAACCAATGAAGAAGTGGAAGAGGAAAACAACTGCAAACCATAGTCTAACGTACCCCGAACATACCGCAAAATCCGCTTGAGAGCATTGAAATGAGGCTCTCGAGGATCATGCATATATAAACAAACCTGCTGCACGGCATAGGAAATATCAGGTCTAGTAAAGGTAAGATACTGTAGAGAACCAGCAAGACTCCGATATAACTTAGGATCAGAAACCGGATCACCATCATCACCCAATTTAGACTCTGTGTCAACAGGAGTCCGAGAAGAGTTACAATTGACCATATGAGCACGTTCCAATACCTCCATAGCATACTTACGCTGTGACAAAAACATCCCAGAAGAGTCACGCGTAACTGAAACACCCAAAAAATAATTAAGAGCACCCAAATCTGTCATAGCAAACTCCTTATGTAAAGAAGCAATGATCTGCTGTAATAAACCGTCAGACGAAGCAGTAAGCACAATATCATCCACATAGAGTAACAAAAATGCAGTATCATCACCCTGTTTATAAATAAATAAAGAGGAGTCACAACGACTAGGAGAAAAGCCAACAGTAGTGATGTAGTTAGCAAAGCGCTGAAACCATGCCCGAGGAGCCTGCTTAAGACCATACAGCGAACGCTGCAATAAACATACATAATCAGGATGAACAGGATCACGAAATCCAGGTGGCTGGTACATATAAACTGTTTCAGCCAAATCCCCATGTAAAAAAGCATTCTTGACATCCAGCTGATGAACCGGCCAATGACGAGAAATAGCTAAACTAAGAACTGTCCGAATAGTACCGGGTTTAACAACCGGACTAAACGTCTCATCAACATCAACACCCTCTATCTGATTACTACCATTCGCAACAAGACGAGCCTTGTAGCGACTGAGAGTCCCATCCGCTAAATACTTGTGACGAAACAACCACATACTGCGAATAATATTCGCATCCGGGGGTTTTGGTACAAGAGTCCAAGTTTTGTTTTTAATAAGTGCATCGTGCTCATCACACATAGCATTTTGCCAATTGGGATTACGAAACGCATCACTAGGAGACCGAGGTAAAGGAGAAATCGTAGACACATGACCAGCATAACGAGGATTGGGACGAGTAATCCCGACACGAGCACGTGTGACCATGGGGTGAATCGAACCAGTTGGTTGTGGAATTGGAGGATCAGGTGTTTGTGGCGTTTGTGGTGTAGGTGGATCAGGTGTATCAAGCGTTTGTGGTGTAGGTGGCGTTTGAGGCACTTGGGAAGATGGACTAAGAGGCTCAACAGGTGCATTAGGTGTAGGAACATTGGGTGGAGTGGTGGGAGATAATCGCAGAATATTAGAAATGACATTAGATGAGTCATCCAAAAATTCATAAGATTTACTGACAGTAGGAGTGGTGTTATTGGATGTCTTTGTGGCAAACGGGAAAACAGTCTCATCAAAGGTAACATGACGTGAAAGAATAATTTTATTGGTGTTCAAATCTAGACATCGATAACCACGATGATTAGTGGCATGTCCCAAGAAAAGTGAGGGGGTGGCCCGTGCACCAAGTTTGTTATTAGTATCAACATGAGGATAACAAAGACACCCAAAGGTACGCAAAAGACTATAGTCAGGTTTTAAACCAAAAAGGCGAGTAAAGGGGACTTCATTGTCAATGGCACGTGATGGTAAGATATTTAAAAGATAAACAGCCATATTAAGAGCCTCAGTCCAATAATTAGGAGGAAGATGTGCTTGAAATAACAAGGTACGGATAAGGTTATTGATAGTTCTAATCATCCTTTCGGATTTCCCGTTTTGTTGAGAAGTGCGAGGACAAGAAAATCTAAATTGAATCCCATTTTCTGAAAAGAGCTTATGAAAGGCTTGGTTATCAAATTCCCCACCATGGTCACACTGAAAAGACTTAATTTCATATTTAAATTGAGTACGAACAAAACTACGAAACAAATTAAATTTCGACAAAACATCAGATTTATTAACTAAAGGATAAACCCAAACAAACTGAGAGTAATGATCCAAAAACAAGACATAATACACACAAATTAACATATCGTTTAGTAATGACGAAACCAAGCTGATCAATAACACTTGCTTAAAGGCAACGTACACATGGTTAGATATCGGTTTAAAGTAGTGTTACACCGCCTTCATGAATAATACACACAAATTAACATATCGTTCACTTTTGACATGAAAAACCCTTTATTTGCTTTTGCTAGATGTATATAACTTCTTTAACACGATGGCTTTTCAAGTCATGACTCAAAATCATTATGTATGAAGAGAAAACTACGTTCTAGTAGAGATTGTTATAGGTATTAAGAATGTACTAACAGTCAATTAAGACAATCATAATGCCACAAGGTCTAGTACATATACTACTACTATATTTGGATTTGTAAACCCTTGGATGAATATAGAAAAAAGATGATGATATGGATGTGAAGGTTAGGTAAATTGTCATCAATCAATCGATTATAACAATTATATATTTTAAAGTACTTGCACTTTTAATTATAAATTGATATCCACAATATCGATCCCCACTTAATCATAAACCACTAACCCCAATACTTTTGTAATGGTAGTAATCCATAATTTATGACTCTCTACGTGGAATTTTCTATACCAACCACTAGCATTGGTGCATATTTAATTATATTAGAGTTTTAGTAGGCCAATTATGTCCGTTAAAGACATTGAAAGACAACTAAAGCTAGCTTGTATAGTTGTAATAAAAACTACCCACTGATCATCCTTGGGGGCTTAACAGACCATCATTCCATCACCCTCAAAAATGTTTATCAAGACAAACAACAACTTTGTGAATACTAGTCGTAGCTAGTTAAGTTATGTAGGGACTTCATTGCTCAAAAAGAATTATTTCTCAACTCTAAATAATACAATTTGGTTTAAGACTTCTGATATTGTGGATCAAGACTGTTGGGTCCCTATATCTTTAGCAATTTTCAGTTGCTGAATAAGCAACAGTTGGCTAGATTGCTTAAGTCACATATTTGGGGAACCATTTGCATGTTTGATGTAAAGTAGGTCGTGGGTCAAGTCACGGACAATTACATTATTGTGTGATTTAAATGAGGTGTATAAATTTAACCGTGGTTACTTGCTCATATGTGAAACCTGGTATAATCATTTGTACATGCTACCATATTTTTAGATGTACATGTATTGTTATTTATCAACATTTCAAACAACTAGGGTTGTGAAGTTCAGGCTTGATCAAAATAGATGTGTCAATAAAGAAGAATGCGGCTTAATGTTCTAAGCATGACAGCAAGTATTATAACAATTTATTATGCCTTCCTTAAACTGATGTGCAAAGAAATAAATCTTGGGTATTAGAATTTCTTAGCATGCATTAATATTTAATGCATGCACCATTGTTGATACCACATTACACATCTTTGTGTATAAAATAGTCAAGCATCGACTGATACGGACAGATGAACCGAAACTATATGACTAGTTAGTGATGCATTGATCAAATTCTTTCATTGTATAGGTGAACTTTGAGATTGAAAGATATAACTTTAGATGTAACTTTTTTATGGACTTGAATGATTTGAAGAACATGATAATAGGGAACGATGGTCCAAACAAATATGGACTTTTGACACCATTTTTGTTGTCCCAACTCCCAACCAACTATTGAGCTGGGCCCAGATCTGATTCTGGGCTGGTTAGTAGAAGAAGGCCCATGTGAACGCATCTTCAAAATTCCTTATTCACGTTATAGACTATATAGTATAGAACAGTATTTAGGTAGTGTAAAAACTGTTGTTTTTGGCTTCATTAGGAAAAGGAATGTCGACATGATAAAATTACTGTTGTAAGACATTATGTGGGCGTTTTATCTTCATTATGTTAATTTGTATGTGGCCAATCTGAACTCATTTATTGTTTGTTAGCTAACCATGTTCCATGTGAATGTGAAACTAATAGATTGCAATTGCATCAACCATAGTAGTTTGAGCTATGAACCTATGATTCAAACAAGCAGGTCGGCACCAGACGCGTTGCGGCTGATAATTTTTCTAACGTGTTCTAAATTGTAACCCGTTTATTTGAGTTGTGTCTCCGAGGCGGAGTGAAAAAAAAAATACTATCTTTTTGTTTAAACGTATTTATGTATGTAAAGCTAACACAAATTTTAAACTTATATGATAGATTGAGGGTTCATTTTGAAAGTTCATTTTTTAAAAACTATATATATATTAGACTTAAACATTTTTTATAAAATCGTACATATGTCAAAAGCATATCAATATTGGGCTCGTTTTGTACGTTATCGAGATACCTTTTTGCCAGTATTTTTTTTTTCAAGAAATCGCGAGATATCAGTTAGATACTTGGTAAATAAAGTTTGATATATAAAAAAGCTGTAAATAGTAAAAAGTTGAAGGTATGATATGTAAATGTTTAATTTTTTTATTGTTTTTGGCTACCAGTTGGATTTTTGCCCAGATTTATTGATTTTTTTATTCGAATGGTAGTGCAAGTGCTAGAATGAAACAGTGTTCTTCTTTAGTTCGTAATATTTTATTAAACGGAATACTCCTATTTAAATCGATTTCATTTGTTTATGGCCGCACGGAACCCAATTTCTTCCGCTTTAGTATATAGGTAGAATATTATTTTATTCCGGCACGGTGCCCTATTTGGAATATACCCTCGGCCCATAGTATATAGAGATAATGACTATACTAATAATCACTTTTGACAACCTAGTCACGGTGGTTATATGAAATAATTTTTATATTTATGGCGCTTAACCTCTTAGAACTATGATTAACAGAACTCTTAACTTATTTACCATTGGAGCATTGCTCCAATGATATCATACCCCCACCGCAAACGTCATTGACTAGTTAAAAAGGACTTTTGGAAAAATAGGTCATGAGTTTAATCTCAACTCTTGGCTAAAAGGACATTGGAACAAGTGCTACTTGAACAGTTCCGAGTGCTCATTGCCTGAGTCTTGATTGTTGAGAAGGGTAGTCGGCATTCAAAAAGATATACAGGGTCAGGGTTTTCCCGCCGATTTAAACCTTTTGAAGAACTCTTAACTTACTTAATGTCATCTATAGAAAAAATTTTTGATTTTTTAAACGATAAAAACTATTCATTAGCTAATTAAATAATTTGATAACATATTAATCACTTAAAACAAGGTTATACAAATCATACAACCCAATTTTGCCGTATGAAAAGACACATAAAAACACACACAAATAAAGACATTAAAGATATAGTCAATATATATATTTTAAGCTATGTGATTTTAATTAATTATAGTATGTGATCTTAATTTAAGCATATAACTATAGTATGTGATTTTAATTTAAGCATGCCACACAACTAAAGACTTTAAAGATATTCAATATATTTTTCCTTGAAAACAATCATTACCATGTAATAAAAACACACACTCATCTTTTTCTTTTTAAACTTTTGTCTTCACATCTTCAACACCACGTTTTCTACTTTTTTTTTCACCAAACCAAACCCAATCTCGAACTTGTGTTCACACTTTTATAAAATCTTTAGTTACAATAAATATATAAAAAAAAAATTTAACTTTTTGAGTGGGTATTATTGATCTTGATCAAGAAAGAAGATTTGAAGAAGATGGGATCTGGAGCTGGAAATTTACTCAAATTAATTGCTCAAAACTTCGACATTCTTGCTGGGTTTTTTTCTTCTTTCTTTCTCTCTCACACACTAGTTTTTACTATAAAGTTTTTAACTTTATAGATTTTTACTATCTGGGCATCTTGTTTCTTTGAGTTTTGTAAAGATTTGCTAAGCTATTTTATTAAGTTTAATGTTGTTATTGTTAATTGGTAATAAAGTTTTGAGCTTTATTATCTTTAGATATCTGGGCATCTTGTTTCTTTAAGTTTTATAAAGATTTTCTATGTGGGTGTTTATTTTTATAAAAAAAAATTTAGCTTATTTTATTTATCTTTTGCTGTAGTTTATAATAAAATTTTAAACCTTATAATCTATAGGACATCTTTTTTTTTTTTTTTTTTTTTTTTTTTTTTTTTTTTTTTTTTTTTTTTTTTTTTTTTTTTTTTTTTTNTTATTAGTAATATGACGGTGTTTGGCATTGCTTATTTGTTCTGCTTAACTGCTTATTTTTAAGCATAAGCAGTTTGAAGTGTTGGTATTATACAAACTGGTTTTGCTTATCTGCTTATTTTAGCTCATAAGAAGCACGTTTAAGGAACATACTTATTAAAAAGTGCTTATTCAAGATGGAACTAAAACTATTATTTTTTGACCCTTGTGTGCAACCTAATAAGTGTGTATTCTAAGCAGCTTTTTAGTGTTTAAAAAAAAATAAGCAATCCCATATGATCCATGATTCTTGTTACTATGTTAATGTGTTAATTCCAATGCTTAAGATGCTGATTTGGTTTGTATTGTGGTTTTGCAGCCCGGTGGTTAGTTTGGCTTATCCTCTGTAAGTTTGATTTCGAATATGTTTATATTGGTATGGTTTTATTTATGGTTTAACAAATTGATAATGACTGAGGTTCTTTTTTTAATGTTGTAATAGATATGCATCGATAAGGGCGATTGAGACCAAGTCTCCGGTGGATGATCAACAATGGCTTACTTATTGGGTTTTGTATTCTATGATTACTCTTTTTGAGCTTACTTTTGCCAAACTCATTGAATGGTAATTTTCCTTAATTTTCTTTTAATTGTATTTAGTTGCTGATTGTTTTCTTGGAGTGAATTTTAAGTATGTTACATCCTTTCAAGTTTCGCTATTAACTTAGTTTACTAGTTATTTGATGCCATGGAAATCGACTCCTAAGACTTCTTGTTGATCCCGAAAGCAGCTCCTAGTTTTCAAATTCTAAAAATACTAAGTGGATAGCATTTGAAGATGTATTATTTTTATTGTAAGAATGTGAGTTCGTTGGTCATGGTAGATGTGAAAGTCATGTGTGATGGTAGTTTAGGAAGAATCAAGCAAAGGCATAAGGTAGACCAGAAAACACATTTTATAGGTGAAGATTATATTAGCTAAAACTTATGATAAGGTGAAGAATTTTATGATGAACAAGTATAGATTTTTAGTTAATTAACTGGCGCTTATTTTAAAGATTGAAGTACTAGAAGAGAAATGCAAATTCAACATCAAAGTTGGAAAAATCAGAAGGCGTATGTAGTTTTAGACAAAAATCATATTTATTTTGAGGTAGTACCTTGTACCTAATCTGCACACCAGTTTCGATAGTATTAAGCGTGAGCTATATATCTTGTTTTGATTATCTGTATTACAGTATGGTAGTATGAATCACACTGTTTACTTATATGCTATTTAGAACTCATGTTAATTATCCATTGTTTTTGTAAAAATAATATTTACTGATAATGTACTGGTTGGCATTTTCAGGATTCCAATCTGGTCATACCTTAAGCTGATTGTAACATGCTGGTTGGTTATACCGTACTTCAGTGGTGCTGCATACGTTTATGAGCAATATGTTAGGCCTTTCTACAATGGAAAACAGACGATTAACATCTGGTATGTCCCTAGAAAGAAAGATGTGTTCAGTAAACCAGATGACATCCTAGTTGCAGCTGAGAAATACATTCAGGAACATGGACCAGACGCATTTCAAGAAATCATTCACCGTGTATGCATCTCTCCGTTTCACAATTTTGTTTTGTTTTGTTTTGCTGTAATGAGATCTTATTATCTGTTTGTTTCATGCAGTCTGATAGGGAAGTGAGGTATAGAGGTAGCAACATCTTTGCTGAAGATGACTACAGATACTGAGGTTTGAGGATTTTCAGGGGCGTTTGGAGGAGCTTGTTTTTGTACGTACTATGGCTAAACTCTGTTATTAACTATGTAGTAGGTTAAATTAAAATTTCAATTTGCCTGAAGATTATTTTACTTCCTGTAAATCGGGTTGCTTTCTACGTATATATCTCTCAATAACATGTCACTCGTTTGTCTTTTTATATTAGTTTGATTGTTGCTCCCTCGAAACCTTTTACCTCTTTGTGGTTAGAACTTTCAACACTTGCACAGTTATCACTTCAGTTTTATGTAAAATGTATACCATTTCCACTTCTAATGTTTGCATCTAATAGAACCAAAAATCATATTTCTATTGTCAAACCGGGTTTAAGGATTAAAACATTGAAAACAACTAAACAAGCAACCCTATCGTGATTCTTTGATGACTAAATTTCATTCTGTGATTCTGATGAGATATTCGAGCTCAAAGCCAGATAATCCTTGTAATAAAATCCTTTGTACTTGGGTTTAAGCCAGATAATCCTTGTAATAAAATCCTTTGTACTTGGGTTTGACTTCAATCTCTCGCGTAAATTTGGGCAATGGCTCCACCAACTCTTACTTAAGTTGACAATCAACGTGCTCTTTGAGGGGGTTAAAGGAATGCATTCTTCATTCTTGCGTGCCTCTAAACCTACTATGTCTTGGGAGGATGGTGGTGATTTTGTTTCTTCATGCTCAAAATTTCCAGTGTTGGTTTCGGTTGTTAGAAGATGCTGAATCATCATCATGAAATGCCAGCTTCAATTGTTGTCGTATTCCTTGAGAAAATTGGGAGGAAAATCTAAGCAGTCGTTAATTATGTCCTCCAAAAGCTTGCATGTCTCACAAAGTATTTGAACAGTTTTTTGATTGCTTTTCTTAAAATTAGCATATACACTTTTAGCTAGGAGGCATTGTCTATATGCTGGTTTAACCAAATAGAGTTCATATTAATCCAGTATGATTTATACTTTATTGTTGCTTTGCACTTTGAGAATTTGAAGTGGATATAGTATCAACCTGTAATTAGGAGGATTAGCAGGGGGAGGACATTAAAGGGTGATTCAGGAGGAAACATGATCATGTACTCGTTATCTGGTGAACGGTCCACATGCTTGTTGTAGCCAGTGGGAAGTGGTGCACCTGGGGCTCGGACAAGTAAGGACCCTGAATGGAGAGTCCGGTGGAAACATGAGCAAGTACTCGTTTTTATCCAACGACTGGTCTGGCTGTTTGCTGTAGCCTGTGGGTAGTGGTGCATCTGGCCCCGAACCAGACTCGTTTCACCTCATTCAAATATTTGAAAAATGTCTTGGAAAGGTTCATTGCTTGGTTCATGAGATCAAGTGGGGCACCATGGTTCGCATTATGTCTGAGCATGCTTCGGATATGATGTCTTAGCCCTTTTTTGTCCGGACTCATCTCCGGTTCGGTTTTAAATCTGTTTGGTTTGGTTCGGTTTTTGAATAATGTGGGTAATATCCGAATTGTGAACACCCCTATGTGCTATCCAAATGGGACTATTCAACTGTTAAAACAAATGACCGTTAGTAGAAGGGACTGAGTGTTAAAGTTTACGAGAGAGATTCTATAGGAATCAAAAAAGTTAAAAGGACTATACGTGTAAGTCGATGCTAAGCACAACGACGATCATGTAATTTACTCTTTTTTAGAATACAACAAAATATAACTGTATCCAAAATAATTTTTCAAGTGTTTCATAGCTTAAACTATCAACATAATGGTAATAAAACTATAGCACTATGTTCTCCAGTTTTTTCTTAAAAGAAAAGAAAAGAAAAGAGAAGAGAAGAATATAAGTGAAGAATAAAGGAAAAGAAACTAGTTCCTTCCTTTTCTGCCCAGATCCGGCGAAAGATTTTGTATCCAAAAAATACCCAAACTTTCCTTCCACTTTCTTTTCTAAATAATCTCAAGAACACAAACCTTTTTAAGTTTCTTTTCTTTTACTTTCCTTTCCCAAATCAAACTCAAGAACACACAATAGTTATACCCAAGATCACAAGGTCACACTGGATTTGATGATTGCAACAACAAAAACAAGAAAACAAGCAACCTCATATCGGTTCATGGACGTCTAATTACATAAAGAAAGAAAAAACAAGCTTGCAACCTTCTTTATAGCGTTTCTGAAATGATTAAATTTCGTACATTGTGAGTCGGGCGATGTCTTCAGGTTTTGATGGTGGGTGAGTCTTGTTTCTCATCCTCAAAGCCTGATAATCTTTGTAATAAAATCCTTTGTACTTAGGTTTGGCTCCAATCTCTTGAGTGAATTGTGGCAATGGCTCCACCCACTTATCACCTTGCAAGCTATAGAAGAACACATACGAATGTCGGCTTCTTTCCTTTGGTCTCACTACTCTATGTGTCGCACTTTTGAATTTCTTATTGCTCAACACCTATTTGTAACGAAATTATAATTATAGCATATATTATAGATACCATGTGATACATTTGTTGGTGTTAATATTAAGAGAGTTAAACTTGTTACCTGAATAACATCACTTATGTTGACAACCAATGTGCCTTTTGATGGGATGACTGGAATCCATTCACCATTTTTGGATACCTCTAAACCTCCTATGTCTTCCTGGAGGACCATAGTGATCAAATTTCCGTCTTCATGCTCGGTTATGCCATTGTTCTCAGTTTCAGTTGCCGGTTTGTACCTCATCGTGACCATGAAATCCCAACTTCGGTCATTGTTGTATTCCTTGAGAAAATTTGGAGGGAGATCTAAACACTCGCTAATTATGTCTTCTAGTATTTGGCCCGTCTTCACGAAATATTTGAACATTTCTTCTAATGTTTTTCTTCAAGTTTACGAACACATAGTTAGAAGTCAAAATCTTTAATTCTATGTATTTTTTTTCATCCCGAAAGGCATTTAGTATCTCACACACCTAAACCACATACTATCTCACACAATATCTAACATATGACACCAAAGAGCTTGTGTTCCAATGGTACTCCTTGTTTTGTAAGAAGCTCCTCAACCAAATGATTGTGGGTTCAAGTCCTCCTTAGGACATGTGAGATAGTTTATGGTTGTATAGTGTGAGATAGTTAGTTGCCGTTTAAAAAAAAAAAAAAAAAAAAAAAAAGTTTATAACCTGGCAAACTTTGCTAGACAACTAAGATACTGCTATGCTACAAGCTCTTGTAAGTAACTTATTATATATGTTCCATTTTGGCTATCCATAGTTTTTTTTTAACACAAGAAGGGCCGAGGCCCGGCTATCTATAGTTAGATGGTCTAATTAACACATTTAAAAAATAAATAAATAAATAAATAAAATAATAATAATAAAAAAAATAAGACGTAAATAACGGAATGAAAGATCCAAAGATAGAACATTTGCCTCCTATGAGCAAACTCAATATCTTGGAATGAATATTTACATTTGATACCCATATACGTTAACCAAACAATATTTCATTACTTTCATTTCATTCCCTTAGACATTAACCAAACTCACCTTTACTGTTATGTTGACTACTGTTAACACTGATCTAAGCTAACCTATCCACACGTTCCCACCAACAAATACTATATGAAACAAAAATGTAAAGCCATGCTTGTTATATGTAATTTATATCTAAAAAGGGTAATGGAGATGTAAAATATAGTTTTACCTGAACTCAGGCGGATTATCTGGCAGGATATTAAACGGTGACTCTGGTGGGAACATAAGCAGGTACTCGTTCTTATCAGGCGAGTGATCGGGCTGCTTATTATACCCCGCAGGAAGTGGTGCATCAGGGCCCGAACTAGACTCACGTTTCACCTCATCTGAGTAGCTAAAAAATGTCTTAGACAACTCCATTGCTTGGTTCATAACTTCAAGTGGCACTCCATGGTTCACTATTTGAAAGAACCCGTAATCCGTGCATGCTTCGGCTATGATGTCCTTGGCCTTTTTACGGCCCGAGTCATCACCGGCCGTGAAGAAAGGTGATAGATCGACTGTGGGTATTGCTGGTGTTGGCATGCTGTTTTTTTTTGGGAGAATGCTACAACCACACAAAATTTACAAAAAAACTTTCACACAATGATGTGTCATAAAATGATTTGTTATGAAAAAGAGAGTTATGAATGAAAAGAGTTAATGATTGGTCCAAGTGTTATGCCACATCATTGTGTGGATGTTTTTTTGTAAATCTTGTGTGGTTCTAGCATACCTCTTTTTTTTGTTGTTGTTTTTGTTCCTTGTTGCTGTGTTTCTTAAATACTATTGTTGATAACTTATTACGAGTACTTTAAATGTTATTGACTTATACATTTACTACATACACTTTTTAATTAATTTTATTATAAAAAGTCATTACNGTGTGGATGTTTTTTTGTAAATCTTGTGTGGTTCTAGCATACCTCTTTTTTTTGTTGTTGTTTTTGTTCCTTGTTGCTGTGTTTCTTAAATACTATTGTTGATAACTTATTACGAGTACTTTAAATGTTATTGACTTATACATTTACTACATACACTTTTTAATTAATTTTATTATAAAAAGTCATTACTTTTCAATGCAAAAGTTATTTCAAAAGTGTCGAGTAATTGCAAGAAGAGATTTGAGAGTGAGTGTTTGAATATAAAATTATATTAGCAGGGTATCCGCGCGTTGCAGCGGCGGATACTTTGAAATAAAAGTTTTCGATGAATTTTGACAATAAATTTACGGATATCAAGAATTTCGTATAGCCCGTACCCGTTCGCGCTCGAACCCGTTGGCCCGTGCCTGCTCAGAATCGAGCCCGTTTGGTTCGCGCCCGTTCGGGCTCAAGCCCATTTGGCCCGTTGCCCGTTCGGGCTTGAATATTTGTATAATGTGCTTTATTATTTGTAGTAGTGAAATTTAATGCAGGAATTGTGTTTAATTTGGTTGTACAATATGCTTGATACTTTGTATTTCTTATGTAAGGGGTGTTTTAATAACTGTATTAATTGTATTTATTGACCAGTTAAATAGTTGACTACATTAAATAGCATTAATGTGGTGTTTTGTTGTACACTATGCTTCTTGTCTTGTACGTCTGAAAATCATGTGCATTAAACTGTTGTACACTATGTTTCTTTTCTTGTAAGTAGTAGTCATTATAGTCATTAATAATATTGACCACTTTAGCATTAATGTTGTAAGTCTGAAAATAAGTCTGAAAATTACATCATGCTTATTTTGTTGTACACGATGCTTATTTTGTTGTAAATATGAAAATTGATTGCAGCTATTGTACATTATGCTTAAATAGTTGTAATTTTTGGTGAAGGGGTGTTTTTAATACAGTAGAAACTCGATAAATTAATACTCGATTATTTAATAAACTCTCTAAGATAATATTTTTTGCCGGTCCCGACTCGGAGATAGGGTGCTAAATTAATAATTCGCTAAAATTATAAGATAATACATTTTTGATAATTTCTTTAGACCCCATATAAAATATAAATTAATAATTCCTTATATATAGCATATTACGTACATGAATGATTTATGAAGGTTTCTTGAAAAATGACTCAATTGTCTTTAATGTCCATAAAGTGATACATTGAACACAAGAATCATAATAAGGTGGGAGATTGAAGGTTTCTTTCAAATTGGTCGTTCATTTGATATACATGCATTGTATACAATAATTAAGTGGAAGCTTGAAAGGTGTTTGTAAACTAAGTATTCTACTATAAATTAATAAAATATTAATTAATATATAAATTAATAATTATTAATTTATCGATTTATTAATAACTCTTTTAATTAATAAATTTCGGTGGTCCCAAGTGTATTATATTATAGAGTTTCCACTGTAGCATTAATGTTGTTTGATAGAATTTTGGTCTTAAAATGACACCATGCTCTATTTTGTTGTACACTATGCTTTCTTTGTTGTAATTTTGAAAATTTGGTGCATTAAAGTGATGTAAACCATGCTTAATTTTTTGTAAGTCTTAAAATTTTGGAGAGAGAGTCATTCATGCTTTATATGTAGTATAGATACTCTCTCCGTCCCAAAATAATTGTCTCGCGACAAAAAATATACAGTTTAAGAAAAACACAATTAATACTTCCTCCGTCTCAAAATTATTGTTAGTAGACAAGAATCACATAATTTAATAAAAGTGGGGCTACTTTAGTTTTCAACCACTCAAAGAGAATATTCTTCTACTATATTCTCTAGTTTTTACTTAAAAAAGAAAGTGGACAATTTTTTTGAGACATTCCAGAAAAAAAAATATGGACAATAATTTTGAGACGGAGGAAGTACTGTTTTCTCTCTCTCTCTCTTACTTTTTTTTTGCCAAATAACAGGTCTACCCTTAGCCAATTAATTAACTATTCTTTAATGTTTGTAATACTAGTTTCAACAAAGGGTAATATACTAAACTTGATCAAACTTCTCTATCTATTTTTAGTATTGGACAATTAAATTGGGATATACCAAAAAGGAAACATGAACAATTAAATTAGGACAGAGGGAGTATATGGCAGTTTTAAGTTTTTGCTTCAAACGCTCGAGAGATACCAAATCTTTCAAATCATTGTTTCCAAAGCAAGAAATCATATTAATGACTTGATGAAATAGTGTCTAAGTCATTTAAAAAGTGCCCATTACATTGCAGATGCTCTTAGCTTATTGAGTTTATATGTTTGTTATAAATATATTTTTTTGAAAGTCAATTATCTATTTGACGATGCATTACATGGGGTAACCATCTGATAGAAAAATATTTTCACAAATAGGGTATCACTGAGACACAAGTCTTTTGATGTACATTACGAGGGTGATAATAAATTATGAAGAATAATAAAGTTACTTATTTTTATACTGGTAATTGACTTAGAGATTGTGAAGAGCTATGTATTTGTTTATTTAAGAATTGGACCTATTTAACCACTTCCTTAAAAGCAATGGCAAAAGTAGCTTAATCAACGACTTTTCACTGTTTCTAGGTGCCGTTTGGTATGAGGTATTTACCATTGGAATTGGGTACCAAAGTAGAAACTATTATTTGGTTGTCTTTGGGATTTCAAAAAGTACCATGAAGCCCAAATAAATGGTTTCACAAAAGTCACCCCTCTAGTCGGTTTACTGACATAGAAAATGGTTTCCCGACAATTTTTTTGTCTTCTTCCTAAAGAAAATGGGTCCATCCTCACTCTTTAGCCACATTTTTATTTTTATAATGTATATTTATTATTTTATTATTCAAACAAAAGTATAAAATAATTTAATATTACATCATTTATATATTTTCTCTCTCTTACTTTTTTCTAATATTTATACCAAATCTTAACCCAAATCCTAATCCTAATCCTAATCCTAAACCCATCTACAAACCAAACGGGTCCTAAAGGTTATTTAAATAACTTTTATCATTGGAGTGAAAGACTATTATTAACAATAACTTGACATTCACCAAGCGTTCGACATAAATTACCAAGCTATTTATATTAACTGCAACATTATATGACCCAACAAAAAAACTTTTACATAAGAAAATAAATGCAATAATTAATGTATTAAATGTAAAAAGTCTTTTATAGTTTGAAGCATCGCGGACTCTTAAATAAATAAATAAAATATGAATTTTATTTATTAAAGAATTTGACTAAAATGTAAGCAACTGAGAAGCTCAAGGGCTAAATATGTAATTTTATGATAATTCTTGTCCTACTTGTTAAATGAAATGTGTTACTACATAGTACAAGGGCCTCAAATTAATTAAATAAAAAAGAGACAACATATACGTGTCGAAGTAGAAAGGCAGGTGCATTAATATGGTTGAAACGTGTTTCAATATGACGTTACAAACTATGCTCAAAATGTAATTCCTTTGAAATAGCAAGTGTAAGAAACAAAAGCCTTTTTAAAAATCTGAGGGAAATGCAGAAATGGTCCATGTGGTTTGCGCAAATTGCAGATTTCGTCCCTGAGTTTTCGAAAGTCCAGACGACCTCCCTGTGAGGAATTTTGGTTCCGTTTTGGTCCCTGTGGTTTGCTCAAAATTGCAAGTTTAGTCCCTGTGTTTGCTCAAAATTGCAAGTTTAATCCGTGGCCAGGGACCAAAATGGAACCAAAGTTTTCCCACAGGGAGGCCGCCTGCACTTTCGAAAACTCAGGGACGAATTCTGCAATTTGGGCAAACCACAGGGACCATTTCTGCATTTCCCTCTAAAAATCTTGAGGTATGATGAGTGTATTTTGAGCATGAAAGTGAAGGTTTCAGTTTGCTCTAAAAACACAAATTAAGTACTAACTCTGTCCCTAAATAAATGTCCAGTTTGACTTTTTAGAGTTAAACTGGTTCAACTTTGACATTAACTATTTTTATGGGTGTTATATAATATTTGATGCAAAATATATGAATGGGTTGAGTTTTAAGTGTATTTTTCAATGGTATAAGTTTTTTTATCATGTATTATATAACACAAAACAAATATTTAAGGTCAAAGTTGAACCAGTTTGACACTGAAAAGTCAAACTGGACATTTATTTAGGGACGGAGGGAATATGATTTTTTGTCTTCACTCCCCTTTGAAATGTTGTTGGCGTTTAGTTGGAAAACATTTTCTTTCATTTCCTATTTCTTGTTTTGTAGGAAAATGGAGGGGAGTTTTATTTCCACAAAATAACGAAAAATTTAGAAAACGCGTTTAGTTTGAGAAACATGTGTTTGTGTTTTCCATTTTGCAAAACTAGAAAACATGTTTAAGTGTTGTTGTTTTCTATCTCAATTCTCTATACACCTTTGTAATATTATAAAAACATCTTCAAAATACAAAAACAAATATTATAAACTAACCAACTAAATTATAAAATAACTAAAAAAAAATCTAATACGAGAAAATAAAGAATTAAAAAAGTAAAATATAGCATCAAATAACATGAAAAATTCTAATACTAAATTATAGTGTTTTCATCCATTTTTTTGATGTTTACATCTTTTTTTTCTTTCTTTTTTTCTTTTTATTCGTTTGCATCCGCTTTTTTATATTTTCATTCGTTTATTATGTTTTCGTTCATTTATTATGTTTTCGTATGTTGTTTTACGTTTTCGTCCGGCTTTTACGTTTTCGTCGGTGTTTTTTACGTTTTCGTTTGGTCCGTTTTCTTACGTTTTCGGCTCTTTTTATTACGTTTTCATCCGTTTTTTTACGTCTTCATATGTTTTTTTACGTTTTCGCCAGTTTTTTACGTTTAGTATATTTTTTTTACGTTTTCGTCTATTTTTACGCTTTTGTCTGTTTTCATCCGTTTTCATCCGTTTTCGCTCATTTTATTATAATTTCTTACGTTTTCGTTCTTTCTTTTATGTTTTTTTACGTTTTCGTCTATTTTTTACGTTTATTTACATTTTCGTCTGTTTTTTTACGTTTTTGTCAGACGAAACCTAAAAAACATAAAAAAAAGATGAAAACGTAAAAAAAGAGATGAAAACATAAAAAATAGACAAAAACTAAAAAACGGATGAAAACGAAAAAAAACAGTAAAAAATGTGAAAAAATCAGAAGAAAACTTAAAAAAATGGACGAAAAACGTAAAAAACCACATGAAACGTAAAAAAATAGACGAAAACAGACGATATCGTAAGGAAACGGACGAAAACGTAAAAAAGGGANAAAAACATAAAAAAAAGATGAAAACGTAAAAAAAGAGATGAAAACATAAAAAATAGACAAAAACTAAAAAACGGATCAAAACGAAAAAAAACAGTCAAAAATGTGAAAAAATCAGAAGAAAACTTAAAAAAATGGACGAAAACGTAAAAAAAACCACATGAAAACGTAAAAAAATAGACGAAAACGGACGATATCGTAAGGAAACGGACGAAAACGTAAAAAAGGGACAAAAACGTAAAAAAACTGGACGAAAACGTGAAAAAACGGACGAAAACGTAAAAAATCGGATGAAAACGTAAAAAAACTGACGAAAACGTAAGAAATCGGACGAAAACGTAAAAAACAGACGAAAACGTTAAAAATCTATCGAAAGCGTAAAAAAACGGACGAAAACGTAAAAAATCTGACCAAAACGTAAAGTAGGGTCGAAAACGTAAAAAACGGACGAAAACTTTAAAAAACAGACGAAAACATAAAAAACTAACGAAAATGTAAAAAATAAGACGAAAACGTGAAAAATGAAGGAAAACGTAAATAAACACACAAAAACTTAAAAAATCGGACAAAAATGTAAAAAACAGACAAAAACGTAAAAAAATCGGACGAAATCGTAAGACGAAAACGTAAAACATCGGACGAAAACGTAAAAGAACGGACGAAAATGTTAAAAAACAAACGAAACGTAAAAAATCGAAAGAAAACGTAAAACATCTGAAACGTAAAAATCGTACGAAAATGGAGAAACGGATAAAACACGACGAAAACGTATAAAGATGGACGAAAACGGATTGAGGGGTATTTTAAAGGAAAATAGGTGGGGGGAAAAAAAGTTTTGTAGTTTTGTGTATTAAACTTGGATATAGGAATTTTGTGTTTTGTAGAGAATTTTATGAAAAACACTAATTTGAACACGATCTCTGTTTTCTTTATTTTCCACAAAACATTTTGTGGAAAACAAATGTGTTTTCCCTCAAATAAACGCACCCTTAGCTTCGGTTTTTGTGTCCCATAAAACAATGATCTCGTCAGTTTTATATCCGTATTGAAGATTAGTTGTTTAATTTATGATTAAAGATTAGTTGTTCAATTTATGATGTATGGTTCGGTCTTGCAAAAGTCCGAAAATAAGTCTTTAAAACCCGAATATTAGAGCACTATGAGATGATTAAAATGTGCATTTATACCAAAATGTAAGCAACACTATGTGCATCTATAATTAGAACTTAATTGGAACAAAACTGGCCAGAAATGGCTGAAATTGGGTCCTGTACATCCAGGATTCCAGGAATGTTGCTGCATTTTATGGTTGGAAATTTTTTGTTATTTAAAAACCAAAGGTAGCCTACTGTGAATTTATAAAACTTCAAAGAACACATAAATTTCCAATCTTTATCTTCGTATAGTGTTTGCATTGATTATAAAGTTTCAAGCTATACACCAAAGTAATCTACCTGGTATATGAGTCATGAGATGATGAGATAATGGTGTTTCAAGTGATTCTTAGCCAACCTACTGTTTTATACATTTTTGGCTAAAAGAGATTTTTACAGTTTTAGTGATAGGAATAACTTTTTTAACAATCTTTTATATATAGTACGGGTATAATTAAACAAAACCTATGCGAAGATTTTCGTATTTCAAAAAAAATCAACCTTTCTTTATTAGGTACGTAGTAAAAGTTTAATCATTATTTGTTTTCTAAAAAAATTAGAAAAATAAAATAAAGGTGTTGTAAACTAATATTAAGAAGAGAACAAAGAACAAAAATAAAGATCGAAAGAATTGTATTTTCATCTCACAATGGAGGTATGTATATATAGATACAAGATAGAGTATTCCACAAGATACTAGTCTAATTAAGATAATTACAAATATTAAAAGATATGGACATTCATTCCATATTTATCCATAACACTCCGCCTTGGATGTCCATTTGAGGATTATGCCTCGTTAAAACATTACTAGATAAAACCCAGTGGGACAAAAATCTAGTGAAGGAAAAAGAGTACATAATTCCTTTATACGCTCGGGGATGTTGCCTCATTAAAAACCTTGCCAGAAAACCCTGTGGGGACAAAACCATAGTCAAGGGAAAAAGAGTGCAGCGCGTATTTCTCTCCCCCTGATGATCACATCACTTAAGCTCATTGAGGCAGTGAAATGCACATTGAAGTGACTTTATAGAATCATGTGAATATATATATTCTCTACATGTTGTTTGCATATCCATTTTAAATATTAACGTACGTCATACATCTCATTCAAGTACATCATCGTACTTCACAAGTTATTCACTGCAGACACAAGTAATTCAAATGATATATTCTATCATGTATGACAATTGGTGAGAATCATAAATGTTTCATACACACTTTAGTACGACACTTTAAATCGATATTGTGATCATCATCTTTATAAATCAAGGGGTCTTTCTTCATCATGCGACCTCATAAACATGAGCGTCATTTATCAGTATAAAGATATGTAGCATCTTTCTTTAGCTTTTATGATGCATAATGATTACATCTTTAAGATGTTCAATTCATAAGCTACGACAAGCTGCGTCTTTTTGTTTCAAATTCAACTTCTATGCATTCAATAGCTTTTACAATCATAAAATCAAATTGTATGAAACTTAAAACATATTCACATCTAGATCTCTTTATAAAGTTTCATAGGCTAATAAAATTCTTTATTTGGCACAATACTATACACTAAGTCGATTATAACATATTTTCCAAACATATGATTAACTCAATACAATCAAGTAGTTTTCTCGAGAACTTTTCTTATATGCTATTAAAAATCACCAGCATGCTCCATGCATGTTATCTGCTATAATGAAATCTCAAAATCACATGAGCTCTATTCATTAACTTTTAGATGCATATCGATTATTTATTATATTGCCAGACTTATAAATATTATATACATTATTGGATCCACAACATGAGAACATATCTCCTTATAATCATTTACATGTCTTTACGAAAGTATTGTGTGCCATTAGTTATGCCTTATATACGAAAATTTCAATACTTTAATTTCACTTTCTCATAAACATCAATGCATATCCAATAATTTTACACATTCATATATACAGACTTCAAGTCCCAATAACCATGTCTCTTCACAAGAGACTTTACTCTTTCATTTTTTCTTTGCGTCTTTACATCTTTTGGCCGTTCATTGATACATCTGCACTTCCTGCAGGTATTCTTCCATGATCCTCACTATGATTATAGCGCTATCTTATATATTTTCATAATCATTTCCGTGCCCATTATCATATACAATAGTACTATCGACGTCGATTCATTACTTTTCGATTCCACACTTTACTAGACATTATATATACTTTATTGAGATCTCATAGTTTTTCATGTACCCGGGGTTTTTCAATAACCTTCATGTCTAGTGTCTCTTGACTATTATGGGGTCTTATTACCTCGATTTGACCATCTTCATTTTATTGCTCCATTTTATCTAATCATTCGAGGACTTTGATTTGGAATCGATTTGTTTATCACGCTGCAGCCATGCCATAGACTTATTACCATTAAGTGGTTGTACTTTTGGGACACACATTTTAATTGGAGCATTAGCAGCATTTATATTATCTAGTCACTTATTTTATGTCACAAACATGCTGGCAATTACTAGATCTGGAATATAAATTGTCCCTTAAACTTAAAGTTCATATTCATTACTGTGAGGATCAACATTTATGTCATAATTCATTCCATATCCCTTGTTGCTTATTCTCTCCCCCCCTGAATGAACCACATCCAGTAGCCCATCAACCATCATATTCATATCATGCATGCAATTATATTTACTTCAAATATGTCCATAACTCCAATATTTATATTGATTAAACATGGTCATACTTATTTCAAATAGTGGAACGTATTCAATATTGGAAGGGCTTAATAATAACTTATAGAAGCTTGTTTGCATTTTTATTGGCCATAAGAAAATATCAATTTAGTACATTACTTACAATCACTGTTAGAAGTTTTTACATAAACAACCTTATCTTCGCATAAATGAATTATTAAGTAACTATATATGCCACTTTACAGATCAATCTAAAATCTTGCAACAAACATGTCTGTTCATAAAGGGCACCAAAATATTTTGTTGAAATTATCACAAATAAAAAAAATTTAACGCTTGTTTTGCTAGATGCAATATTTACTTTCTTAATTATCTGTTAGTGACTATTTCACATGTGTAAGATTTAATGTTTGTGGCGTCAACTCAAATAACACCAACATGAGTTAGCACATAGGTATAGGCAAACCGAATATCGCTTTAATGCATATCAATGTAAATACTACAAATTCAAGCCCATACAAAATATTGCAAGTTTAATCACATAGTCAAGGCAGATTGTAACAATCAGTAACAAGCTACGTCATAACATATTTTGGGGGTGTCTATCACCTCCGAACACTTTGACATATTAGCTCAACAAACCTTTTATAAATTTTGGTTCTATATAAGTTTCTGATTCTCGTGAACTTCAAATAAACTTATCTATCTACATATTCAAATAAATTAGCTAGATTGAATACTTTAGTGGTTTTGGGGCGTGTGAAACCAAAATCGTTTGTACGTACATATGAGCAACAAGTCAAATCATGCAAACTAGTAAGGATCAAATTTGCGATCAACAACTTAGTAATGTCCGCACATACCTAAACTCATAAACAAATGGAAGAGAACATCTTATATTATAGTTTATAATCTTCGAATTTTTAAATTAAAAGCATAAGGCAAATTTGGAGTGAGGACTAAAATAGAGTATAAAATTTTAACGTATATCACTAGTATTAAACCTCTTAATCAAACATAATGAATAATTAAACGAAATCTATGTCACAAAATACCTATTAGGTTCAAACATAAACTCCACATCTATATGTGTTTAAAAGATTCACATCTTCCCTTGTTACGCACTAGTCGAAACTCACAATGTTATTGGCCCATACAACGCAAATTCAAGCATATAGACAATCCTATGGGTGTCACTATAATGTAAAGTTATAAAAATCCACCAACAATGATAATTGATATAACATGTTTTCACAGTTAATAACAAGATAATATAATACAATTGCATGAAAAATTAACAGTTTTTTCAACATCATTAGCGTATTAATAACATAAAATTAGATAAGTAATATCACGAATGACATGGCAACCTTATACAGTCAAATAAACCTTATACAGTCAAATATGTCAAATTTATATTGCACCTTATTAAAATTTGCTTTATAAAGCTTAGTATAAGCGTAAGGGTTGATTCAAGATATCTACTGTTGCATATTACGAGTAATAAACAAGAATATTTTCATGTTTTATTAAAGTTTTAACGATGTGTCATCAACTTAAGTAATGCGTTGTTGAAGATGCAGTAATTACACACTCGTACAAAATAAATTACTCAAAATTAATACTTTAGTTACAACTAGACACGTACCTTTGATAATCAAAGGTATGCTTGAATGAGTTGAATCTACTCCGTATCTTTTAGAACCTGTGATTTAGAGCGTGCTGCTAACGTGTTGTAAACTAATATTAAGAAGAGAACAAAGAACAAAAATAAAGATCGAAACATGGAAGAATTGTATTTTCATCTCACAATGGAGGTATGTATATATAGATACAAGATGGAGTATTCCACAAGATACTAGTCTAATTAAGATAACTAGCAATATTAAAAGATATGGACATCCATAGGCTAATATTTTCATGATTTGGATTAAATAAGAAAAAATTCATTTTCCAGTTATGATGTAGAAGAAAATATAAAATATACATGTACTTGCAAGTTATTTATTGAAAGTAATGGACTACACTGAAAATATAAAAGGAAAAAAACGGGGTTTTAAACTCAAAAGGTAGAAAAGATACCCCTAACCCGAAACCTTCACTCGAATCTTCAAAGGCTCTATCTTCTCAATTGATCGTGTGTTATGTGATAACTCAATTAAGCAATCGTGGTATGATTTTTCTTCTAATTTATCAAATTCACTTCTTCAATTGATCGATCAACGAAATTCGATTCGCTATTTTATTTTATTTTTCAGTTGATCAGTTGACTTAATTGGCTAATTCAGTATGTTTCTTGTTAGTTTTCCTATGTATCTAATTCACTATCACAAAACCCAAAATTGGAATGAACTTCTTTACGACAATTACAAACCTCCAATTCGAATGAACACAACAATTAATAAATCTTCAATTAACTCAAAACAACAAACCAATATACAAAATCAAATACGAATTAGATGCATAGGAAAGCTAATAATAAACATATTGAATTAGCTAATTAAGTCAATAGATCAACTGAAAAAAAAAATAGCGAATTGAATTTCATTGACCGATCCAAAGCATTATGTGGTCGAAATTGAAGAAGTAAATTTGATAAATGAGAAGAAAAATCATACCATGATTGTTAAAGTGAGTTATCACATAACACACGGTCGATTGAAAAGATGGAGCCTTTGAAGCTTCGAGTGAAAGTTTTGTGTTAGGAAGGGAAACCGGGTTAGGGGTACCTTTTCTACCTTTGAGTTTACAACCCTGTTTTTTTCTATTTATATTTTCAGTTTAGTCCATTACCATCAATAAATAACTTACAAGTACATGTGTATTTTGTATTTTTTTTCTTACATCATAATTGAAAAACGAATTTTTTCTTATTTAATCCAAATCAGGAAAGGATTAGCTTTTATTTTATTTTTCTAGTTTTTCTATAAAACAAATAATAATTAAACCTTTACCTAATAAGGAAATGTTTGATTTTTTAAAATACGAAAGTTTCAACTTGAAGTTTTGTTTTGTTTTATTATATAAAAGATTAATTTTTCATTGTGCTCTGAAGATTATTTTACTTCCTGTAAACGGGTTGCTTTCTACGTATATATCTCTTAATAAATGTCGCCCGTTTGTCCTTTTATAGTAGTTTGATTGTTGCTCCCTCGAAACCTTTTACCTCTTTGTGGTTGTTACTTGTTAAAACTTCCAACACTTGCCCGGTTGTCACTTCAACTTTATGTAAAATATATACCATTTCCACTTCTAATGTTTGCATCTAAGGCTACCCACAGTAAGGTGAAAACGATCGATTGATCAATCGATCGCAATCGATCGTCCTTGCTGTGGTTGATCGATGGATTACTTTTTTTTTTCTGGATTAGGGTCGCTGGAGCGATCTAGATCGATTGGAAGGTTTGTGTCCTCTTCTTCTTCTTCTTCTTCTTCTTCTTCTTCTTCTTCTTCTTTTTCTCAATATTTGTATTTTCGGAACAAAAAAGGATGGTAATGAGCCACCCTAAACTCAAAACACAATGTTTTGCACACTCAAAACATAACAACCAACGCCTAAGAAACGAAATAGAGGCAATAAAAGAATATAAACAGTGACCGCACAACCTCTACATCGAACCAAGACTAGCCTATGTCGACTTGAACATCTTCAATCTTCCACGTTCTCTTCATTTGATCCACTCGAATACTCTTCTTGAACCGAATAGAAGCCAACTTTAACCTAACCATATCAAGAATAACTTGTGCAACTCCATCAGGTTGTCTTCCACCCTTCCTATGGATTCGGTTGTTGCGCTCCTGCCACATGAAATAAGTAGAGGCAGCCACGAGTAATCGACCAACAATTTGTGTTTTGTTTATTGTGTTTTGTTTTTTAAACATTAACGTGAAAACACATTAAACAAGTCAAAACACGAATTACATTAAACATTAAAGTGAAAACATGAATTACATAGTACGATTAATACAAACTACGATACGGTAATGAAAATGAAGCTACAAATTACAATCAAAAAAGTTTGAGTTATAACCCTCCTCACTCGAAACTCTGCATCCCTAAACTCGTCATTATAATACGCTGCTTCTATATTGTCAAACCAGTTCTTCCTAAGATATTCTGCATCCCTTTCTTCCTGCTCCCACGAGCAGCTTCCTCACGTGCCTCGTTTTCTTGTATCTCTCTCACTGTTGCCTCATCCTGCTAAAGTTATCGGAGATATTCCTCAGTAAAATTAAACAGATTGTTTTGGTGTTCCACCAGTAGAGTGTTAAACAGTTCATTTTCCGGTTGGAATACCGGAAAGATATCTTCCGGTGGAGTGTTATAAACTTCATTTTCCGTTGGGTTGGAGCTAGGGATTTGTTGTGAGAAGTCGTGTGGACTGGGGAATTATTGTGATAAGTCGTTGTGACTGGAGAATTGTTGTGAGACGTCGTGGTGACTGGGGAGTTATTGGGAGAACTCTTTGCGAGACATTGTTGAAAATCTGTGTGTGAGTTGTGTGTATGAGTTGTGCGTGTGATAAACAACTCCGGTGGAGTTTTTTATATACGCATCTTTTAATTTGAATTTGAATAAATCCCGCTCCAATTTGAAATTAAATAATCCCACTCATATTTGTATTTGAATTTGGTTATCCCGCTCGAACTGTACCATTTAATTTGAAATTGAATTATTAAATTGAATAGGGTTGGTTTTGAAAATATAAAAAGAAAGGGTTTTTTTGGAGGAAAAAAAATAAAGGTCGCCTTACTGTGGCACCCAATCGCATGTAAGTCGCCGGAGAAAGAAAGCTGGTGTGGCAGAGAAAATGGGAGGGATTGACCCTCCTTACTGTGTGCAGCCTAATAGAACCAAAACATATTTGTATTGTCAGGGTTTAAGGATTATAACATTGAAAACAACTAAACAAGCAACCCTATCGTGATTCTCTGAAGACTAAATTTCAAAATGAGTGATTCAGATGAGATATTCGAGTGACAATGATGGGTAAATCTTGATTTTCTTTTTTTGCTAACACCATATAATCCTTGTGATAAATCCTTTGTACTTTGGTTTGACTGCAATCGCTCGAGTAAATTTGGGCAATGGCTCCACCCACTATCACTTAAGTTGACAATCTACGCGTCCTTTGAGGGGATCAAGAAATCCATTCTCCATTCTTGCGTACCTCTAAACCTCCCATGTCTTGGGTGGATGGTGGTGATTAAATTTGCGTCTTCATGCTCTAATTTTCCAGTGATGTTGGTTTCGGTTGTCAAAAGATATCGAATCATCATCATGAGATCCGAGCTTCAATTGTTATTGTATTCCTTGAGAAAATTGGGAGGAAAATCTAAGCATGCCTACATGGGGGCATTTAACTGTTTAGAACAAATGGCCCTTAGCGGGAGTGGCATGTAGGTATTAAAACTTTACGAGAAAGATACTGTTTGAAAAAAAAAGGTTAAGGACTATACGTGCAAGTCAATGTTAAGTAAAAGGACGATCTGTGTAATTTACTCTTTTTAAAACAACAAAATATTAGGGTGTTCACGGGGCGGTTGGGTTAGAAATTTCAAGAATCTATCGCAGGGCGGGTAACTGATTTTACTTCCCGAAACCTGCCCGTACTAGGTGGGTAACTGGACATGTGGGTACCTGAAATGAGCTGTTAACCATGGTTCCGATTACGGTTAACCATTCTAAGCAATTAATTGAATCAAGCCAGATAAAAAAGAACATAATATTATCTAGAACTCAAAATGTTATTGTACTAGGATTAAATAATATTGGAAAGATTAAATCCATAGTAAAGTTATTCCGTCATAATAAAACATTCAAATAATCATATATAACAATGAAATTAAGACTACTTTTTCGACGTGTATAGGCCACATTCACTTTTACCAAATATTATACAAAGACTTTAGTGAATATTCATATTAGGTAATTAAAAAATCCTTTATACCGTAAAACTAGTGCAATGATATAGTCAATACCAAGGTTCTAAATAGCGCGTTATAGTGGCGCCATAGCGCGAGGCGTGGCCTCCACGTTACGAAACAGGCCAAGGCGTCGTCTCTAGGCGTAGCGTGCAATGAAGCGTGATAAGGCGTGATAAAGCGCGCTATAGCGCAAGGCGTGACGCCTTTTTTTTGAAGATTTTAAGATTTTATTTATTTTTTATTTTTTTTAAAGAAATTTATTGGACTTGAGCTTATTTACAAGTATTTATTCAGGATTAGTAAATCCATAACTGAGTTTTAAGCCTAATAGCTAACTAATATTGACAACTCTATAACTATTTTTTGCTGCTTTGAATTACGCCTTAAAAACGCTATGACGCAACGCCTCATGCTAAAGCTTGAGGCTTGGCTATGCCGCTACGCCACGCTTCACGCTATTTATAACCTTGGTCAATACGGGTATAACTTTATGAATGTTTAGTTAAAACTTATATGTATATTATACACTCTTTAGTTCAGGTAACCGTGGATAATTAAAAATAAAAACCAAAACTGAACCACGATAAGCGAGTTTTCTCGGTTTCGGTTTCTTCGGTTATCGGTTTTTACGGTTTCGGATTGAGCGGATCGGCTCGATTTAACGATTTTTCGGATTTTTCGAACACCTCCACAAAATATGACTTTTTATCCCAAATATATTTTCAAGTGCTTTATAGCTTAAATTATCAACATCATGTTAATAAACTAATAGTTAGCGGGGAAATCATACCTACATTACAATGTAGCAATTCCTTATATTTCCTTTGAAAAAAGTTTTAAAAATGTACAGTTCAGTCCTGTGGTAAGTCCCTAATACATGTTTTCTCCCTATCCATACCATTTTTTCCAAAAGAAATGTAGGGAATTGCCTACATTGTAATATAAGTATGATTTCCCCATACTTATCTATACTATATATAAAGCATGAATGACTCTCTCTCCAAAATTTTAAGACTTACAAGAAATTAAGCATAGTTTACAACACTTTAGTGCACCCAATTTTCAGAAGTACAACAAAGTAAGCATATTGTACAACAAAATAAAGCGTGGTGTCATTTTAAGACCAAAATTCTATCAAACAACATTAATGCTATTAAAAACACCCCTTCACCAAAAATTACAACCATTTAAGCACAATGTACAATAGCTGCAACCAATTTTCAGATTTACAACAAAATAAGCATAGTGTACAACAAAATAAGCATGATGTAATTTTCAGACTTACAACATTAATGCTATTAAAGTGGTCAATGTTATTAATGACTATAATGACTACTACTTACAAGAAAAGAAACATAGTGTACAACACTTTAATGCACATAATTTTCAGAGTACAAGACAAGAAGCATAGTGTACAACAAAACACCACATTATAAAGCACATTGTATAAGAAATACAAATTATCAAACATATTGTAAAACCAGATTAAACACAATTCCTTTATTAAATTTCACTACTACAAATAATAAAGCACATTGTACAAATATTCAAGCCCGAACGGGCAACGGGCCAAATAGGCTTGAGCCCGAACGGGCGCGGACTAAACGGGCTCGGGCCCGAACAGGCACGGGCCAACCGCTTCGAGCCCGAATGGGCACGGGCTATACGAATTCTTGATATCCGTAAATTTATTGTCAAAAATAACACAATAAACTAAAATACATTATTATCGAAAAATTTTATTTCAGGATACCCGCCGCTGCAACACGCGAATACCCAGCTAGTTATACTTAAAGAGCAAACAGCAACACTCGATTTGAAGATTGCAACACCAAAAACAAGAAAACAAGCAACCTTATATCGGTTCATGGATGACAATCAAACATAAAGGATGAAAGCAAGCTAGCGACCTTATTATATCACTTCTGAAAATTGAAATGACTAAATTTCGTACATTGTGAGTCGGGCAATGTCTTCAGGATTTGAGGGTGGGTGAGTCTTGTTTCTCAACCTCAAAGCCTGATAATCTTTGTAATAAAATCCTTTGTACTTCGGTTTGGCTCCAATCTCTTGACTGAATTGTGGCAATGGCTCCACCCACTTATCACCTTGCAAGCTATAGAAGAACACAAACGAATGTCGGCTTCTTTCCTTTGGTCTCACTACTCTATGTGTCGCGCTTTTGAATTTCTTATTGCTCAACGCCTATTTGTAACGAAATTAAATTATAGCAAATGTTATAGATACCAAATGATACATTTGTTGGTGTTAATATTAAGAGAGTTAAACTTGTTACCTGAATAACATCACCTATGTTGACAACCAATGTGCCTTTTGATGGGATGACTGGGATCCATTCTCCATTTTTGCATACCTCTAAACCTCCTACGTCTTCCTGGAGGACCATAGTTATCAAGTTTCCGTCTTCATGCTCAGTTATGCCATTGTTCTCAGTTTCAGTTGCCGGTGGGTAACTCAACGTGACCATGAAATCCCAACTTCGGTCATTATTGTATTCCTTGAGAAAATTCGGAGGGAGATCTAAACACTCACTAATTATGTCTTCAAGTATTTGGCCCGTCTTCACGAAATATGTGAACATTTCTTCTAATGTTTTTCTTCAAGTTAATGAAAACATTAACTATTAGAAGTCATAATCTTCAATTCTTTAATTTTCCTATATGGAGTATGGTTTTAAACTTTTAATAGATTTTGACACAAACTTAGCCAGACAACCAATGTACGGCTATGCTCCCAACTCTTTAGTAAAGTTTTATTTTATGCAAGTTATCGTATAAAATTATCTGACCTCTATTTTTTTTAACGGCATCTTAACTCTAGTATATGTTCCGTTTGGTTATCTATAGAGTCGATGCATTGTTAGATGCTCTAACACGTACATTTTAACAAATGAGGTAAGAGGAAATATAATTTCTTTTCCTTGACGCATACAAGTACTCATTCCGATGCATTGTTGAGACCTCAGCCACTCTCTTTGGCGGCCACGACAACAAGGGCAATCACTTGTAACAAAGTTGACTCTTAAGATTCCTAGTAGATTTTCATATATGTACAATAATCATCGTTTGACTTTGACTGAGTCAAGGTCGAAAGATTGAAAACATTATTCACAAAATATTCGAATACAATTGCCCCTATTAGCCAAAGAGTTTTATGTTATGGATCATGTAGATTTGCCCTTTCAGCATATAATATGATGATATTATTGAATTATCACTGTAGTTTTTAGCTTTTTGCTTTCTGTACTCTAATAAAAGTCTGGCAAATGTTAATATTGTTCTTGCAAAATGTTGATATAACTGTATATCATGATTTATTTTGACTTATCCACTCGTTCCGCCAGGAAATACTATACGTAGAAAATAATGTTTAGAGTAAATTCAGCCTGCTCAAAATAATCTTTGCCCTTATCAGGAGTACTAAAGTACAGTACTAACTGGATCCAGTCATCCGGGTTAATAAACATGATTATTATATATTGATATTTAAAATGCTAATTGAGATGTAAATTGTAGTTTTACCTGAACTCCGGAGGATTATCTGGCAGGATATTAAACGGTGACTCTGGTGGGAACATAAGCAAGTACTCGCTCTTATCAGGTGAGTGATCGGGCTGCTTATTATACCCTGCAGGAAGTGGTGCATCAGGGCCCGAACTAGACTTGTGTTTCACCTCATCTGAGTAGCTAAAAAATGTCTTAGACAAGTCCATTGCTTGGTTCATAAGTTCAAGTGGGACACCATGGTTCACTATTTGAAAAAACCCATAATCCGCGCATGCTTCGGCTATGATGTCCTTAGCCTTTTTACGGCCTGATTCATCACCGGCCGTGAAGAAAGGTGAGAGATCGACTGTGGGTATTGTTGGTGTTGGCATACTGTTTCCTGTTGTTTAGCTCCTTGTTGCTATGTTTTTAAACTTATGGTTCACATGTTTGCTAATTGTTATACTCCATGACTCCGTGATAATCTTTTATATAATAAAAAAATTACATTATTTCAGAGTTTTTTTTGACAAAACAATCTTAGTGGGAAAAAAATTGAACCAATAGGAATGCTCGATTTTGACACATAGGCGAAATCGAGCAATATGATTGGCCAATAAAAAGTCAAAATTGAATTGATTTTGGTCAAACTTTAATAAATTTGGTGGAGAATTTAATTGAGAATAAAAAACACATAAAAATATATGTGTCAAATTTATGAAAATAAATACTTAAAAAAATAGGAGGTAATTAATACTAAAACATTAGTGGTTGAATTTTAAATATATTATATGGAGTTAAGTGTAAAATTATAAATCTCCATGTTTTTTGATAACTTTAGTTAATAAACAAATAACCCCTTACACTTTATACCCCCTACACTTTATAATATGAACTTTGTTTACAATTACATGAGTATTAGTATTGGTTTGAGACTTTCATTCATTAAACTTATAAAATTTTATAAATGTACGAATTACTTTTAATATACGTTAAATACTTTTAAAATAAATATTAGTTTTAAACTTTCATCTATTAAAATATCTTTTTGCTATGTACGTTAAATATAAATAAGAACTCATGTCATCTTATTTAAAAGTTTAATCTATACGTACACGGGTTTGAATATTAAATACAGTTAAATTATTATTAACGGTAATATAAATATTAAATGGTAAGTACGAGTATATGAAAATAAATATACGCGATTATACTTATAACGACTCATGTAATTATTATTTATATTTAAAGTTTATATACGGATTTTTAAAAAATTTCATCAACGTTCATTATGTACTACTAAACTCGCATATTTTATACAACATGATATTAATAGTTAAAGTTAAACAACAACATCAACCTCAACATTAAGATCTATGTCAGCTAATCCAATAAAATTTTTACAAAATATTAATTTATATTAATATATAATGAAAAACTCATGCATACTTATTAGTTGTACTTATATCATAATTTTCACGGGTAAATTCTTATATATCCATATATTAAACAAAAATTTTAAAATAAATTTGATTTATGTGTAATCTCATGTGATCAAAGAACCTTTGGCCCAATAACATTATAAGAAGACACGCTCAAGAATCCAATACAAGGTCGATGCCACGGTTATATTTACAATTTCTGCTAACTATTTTTCTTACTTCGCACATGTTGATGCTCTAACTTTTTAAAATATACATAAGATTTTCTGTTTTTAAACGATAATACTATATAATAAATTTTTCTGGAAAAACCCGTGCGTGCACGGGTATTATAACTAGTAAATTATGAAAAATAATAAAGTGAGTTAATTTTATATTGGTGAGTTGTTTCAACAATGACTTAAAAATTGTGAAGATTTATGCATTGTTTTGTTTTAATTTGTACTTATTTAACCACTTCGTACTTTATAATTTTGTTTAGATGACTACAAAAAGCTTTTAAGGTTTAAAGGAAATGTATATTCTATGTTTGGACGGCTGATTATGATTCACACAGAAATTTATTGTGTATGAACTATCGTTGCGTTGCTTGGTGGTGTAACTAAAACTGCAGGTTATGTTTCCAAAAAAAACTTGATCGGAAAATTCATTCGCTAAGGCCTCGGTTGGAAGCAACAAAATATGATTTGACCAAGTACCCACATCATTTCTGCTTAGTTCGACATGTTCTATGTTTCCGTGATCAATTAAATGGAATGTTACATAACTGACTAATTGAAACCATAATGAGTGATCCTTGCTGTTTGTGCTGCACTAAGCTAGAACAAAATAAGATATGGATCCAATATTACAGCTTGGTTCACTTTGGAGATTCCAATTATATGATATATAGAAACCAGTCCCATCAATACGAACAGAAGCATATATCAAATACGTGACTGTGAAGCGGTATAAATTTGAAGCCACTCCAGTGAAATCTTAGTTACGGGACGGTAAAATCAAAGTGTTATTAGTGAATATGACGTCATACCGGTGGAAGTGCACCTCAACTGATGGAGTGAGGTGGTGCAGAAATATTGACATGGGTAAGAAAGGGAAATGGTTTATATGTGTAAATGGTAAAGCTTTGAAGGAGAAAGGTATAAAAGGGCATAATGGTACATTCACAATGATAAGGTGTATGCCATTGCATCGTTTTCGGGCTAATGTCGTGTTGATACGATTTTAGACAGGCATATCTATGGATAAGTAATTTTAAGTATAAGAATCCGTGTATATATGTTCGGTCTCTAAATACGTTAAAATCTACTCCATGGCGCTTTCATAATTGCATACTCGCATATAGTTATTCATTTACAAGTATTTTCTTAGAAAACAAGAGTTAGTTGGAAATAAAACAAAAATGGCATATGTCACTCATTTGTTAATTTGACCAAATTTCACAACAACTAATACGCGTTGCCGGCGTTGCTATTAGAAAAACAAAATAGCATGGTCACTCATTGGTTTTTGCCAAGTTGAACCAATATTAAACTTAGGTTGGAAAATGTTTTGATGTAAGGTTACTGACTTACTGATCTATCATGATTCATGATCGAAGACTTTATGTATTTTGTCTGTTTATATGCATAGAATATTATTGCTACCAACACCAAGCATAAGAAGAAGTCTAAGGGGAAGAAAAAAAAAGGACAACAAATAACAGACATGGTTCAGAGCTTCAAAAATCAAACGATTCAGTTTGTCAAAAACCACCAAAACTAGAGCCGACTTGCACTCAAACCTACAGCGGCTCATGCTCTGTAGCTTATCAAGCCTGACTGAGCCAGAGACTAAACCTATACACGTCTTCATGGTAAAATAAATAATACTACTCCGTATTACTGAAACAGAAACAAACTAAACTAAAACATAGCAAGACAATATGCCATAACAGATATGAATAAACTAAATAAATAAAACCCAACTTAACCAACCACACAAACATAAGACATTAAACTAGATATGATCCACTCAGTTTTTTTATAATGCAATGAACCTTCCAATGACCACAAACACTAAATAATCAAGAACATGCTAAACAAAAATCAGCCAGAAACAAACACAGCAAATCAAAATTAAACCAAGCTTAAAATCTACGTTTTCCATTCTTAAAAGGCTTATCAAACACCAAAATTGCAGTGCCATTACATCTTTTAAACAAACAGATAAAAAGACGACAAAATTAACCTATAGACCCAATGAACCCATAAGGATGCACCTTTTGACGATAGGATCATAACCTAAAGCTGTAAACTTTTGCAAAATTTATAAGTACCACTTTACATGAACTCATTCATCCTCTTGTTCTTCATCCTCAGATTCTTCGCCATCATTCTCCTGTTGAAGTATTTAAGTTAGACCCAAAGTTTAAAAAAAGAAATTGATTGTGTTTCTTCCAATATAAACCATAAGCAATATATCTTAACTATCCATAAACATAATTTATTTATTTATTTATTTTTATTTATTTATTTATTTATTTATTTTTTTGGCAAATGACGAAAACACATATTCCTAGTTTTTAAGCCTTTACCCGACACCCCTCAAAACTAAAGAATTAAATAAAAGAATCTTTTACTTAAACTCCACGCATTATTACCTCTTCACCACCTTCCGAATCTTCTTCATCAGCATCCTATAACGAATAAATTGTAAGAATATATCAGTAAAAGAGAACCAAAAAAAGTAATATTATCATATCATATGTAGGTAAAGAAGATTTACATTGTTAAAATATGCAAGAGGATTGCTCCACAAATCTTCCACAATTATTTCAGCAATCTGCAGAATAAAGTTCATCATTGTAACTTCTAAGTTTAAACTTTAACTTGATTCCGTGTATAATCAAAAGTGAACATACCTGATCCTGAATTTCATCCATGTCATCCTTCTGTTGGGTTTCACTGAACCAGCCAAAAAAGCTGCACAAAAATATGTATATGTCAAGTCAGCTGAGAGATGGAAAAATTACGATTCGAATAATCAAAATAGATCCAAGAGAATCATAAAAATATTAACACCCTCAAATATAGTTGCCACTTAAAAATATATACGAGAAACATTAACGGAAATGTACACAATATATAACTGAAAGATGTACCTGTCTTCCTCGTGAGGCCGCTTATTTCCATTTTTGTCATGAGCAACTCCATTGGTACCGCCCTTCAAAAAATCGAGATTTCCAAAAATCAGGCTCAAGCAACAAAACATAATTGGTGATAGATTTTTCAGTAAACTTTTTTACCATGCCCTCTTTCCACTTGATAGGAGTTCCAGTGATTTTGGTCGTTCCGTCATCAGTAAAACTAAAAGTCTTCGTGAGTTTAGCATCCTCGAAGTAAGAGTTGGGACTGAAGTTCTGATAGAGAAGCACAAGATCACATAAATATATACGAAAAAGAGCCCAGAATTTAATAAGATAATCTAATATATACATAATAGATTCACTTACAAAAGTTACTGAATAACCAGACTTCATATCTTTAGAATCTTCGACTTCAAGAGATGTCAAATGCTTAAAGATCTAGCAGAAAAGACAAGAGCGAGATCGTTAGCTAACATATTTACATTCGGGTTTGTAAAAATAAGCAAAATGTTGACCGAATAGCGTAAAGTACCAACCTTTTGGTCTTCTTCATTAAGAAGATCAGAAAGAACAGGGTGACTCAAGAACTGCATGAACATACACGAAATTTTATCCAAACAAATAAAGAAACACAACATACTTCATAATAGATCATAATACAACACTCACGGCAGTCAGCCAGAAATCAGGAATCGATTTGATGATATCACTCCGCTTATCAAAGACCGGCTTCCGAACCACGTTATACTTCTGCTCCACTTCCAAGACCTCCTCACTTGCCTTCTCATTGATCTAAATCCGCACAAGCAATAAAAAGATAAAGATTACTTCCCAACGGTTTACAATCATAATAATTTCACTATGATTTTTACTAAAATCATGCTGGTATAATTCAATCTATTACGTGACCTTATTTCCAGTTAAACCCAATTCACAAAATAAAACAAAAACAAGATTGACAGCAAAATATAGAGTAAATAAATCAAAGTTTTGCTAATAAGATGGTAACTTTTTCACACAACAAAATCGGCAAATTTATGAAAACAGTCAAAAAGGAAAAAAACTTTACTTGCCAACAATTTAATACCAAAATAATAACACTCTGCATTCAAATAAATTGATAACACAATAATAGACTGATTTTAACAGTTACATAACTTCGCATTAAACCCAATACACAAAATTAAACAAAAACAACAGAAACGCAGAACATAAAAACAAATGAATCATATTTCTGCTAAAATCCAAACTTTATTACACAGCAATCATTACGACGAATCGTTAAGCAATCCCAATTTACTACTGAATTCAACTTCGTTACAAAATCACCGAATCCGGTATCTTAAAAAAAGTGACTAAAGATTGGGGATAAAAACAATCTACAATCAAAATAATTAAGGGGTGTTTGTTTAAGCTTATATGTGGGCTTACGAGCTTATCTGATTTCGGCTTATATTTCATAAGCCCTGATTTTTTGGCTTATTTTGTAACCTTTGGGATTATATAAGCTTATTATGTCATAATAAACTTACATTAGCGGATAAACATCAAAATAAGCCGGAAATTTAAGGCTTATGAAATATAAGCCGAAACAAAATAAGCTCATAAGCCCACATATAAGCTTAAACAAACACCCCTTAATTATTTTGATTGTAATCAAAACTAAAACAAGATAAACACCATATTCAACTACAAATGTATCAAATTATTACTAATGTATCAAATCTCTTTTAAAAAAAACAACTTTTATACAAAATAATAATTATAAAGAATCTTTAAGCATACCCAGATGAGTAATGTATTAAATTTAAGGAAAAAGAAGGAACCTTTTCAAGCTCATCTTGGATCTCCTGCAATTTCTCGATGGATAAAACGAGTTCGGTGTCAAGCTGCTCTTCTTCGTTATTCTCACTGGTTTTGGGTTTCTTGCCCTTGTCAGCCACCATTGTTAAACCCTAGATTGATTTTTTTTTGTGTTTGTGTGTGTTTTGTGGTGTTTAGGGTTTTGGGTGTGAGGAAAAACAAAAGAGTTAGGGTTTTTATTGGGGCCTATAAGATGTTTTACTTACATATCATGGATTATTTAAGCAAAAGGACTATACAAGAAAATTTGAGAAGAAAAAGAAATAATCAAAGATTGTCAAAATCACGATTCTAATCGTAGGATCGTACTACATATAAAAAACGAGCAGGATCGTAGTAGGATCTTAATTTAATCAGGATCGGTCTAGGATTGTAGGATCGCACGCAAGATCGTAGGATCGTAAACGATCCGATCCTACTACAAGCCCATGTTTTTTATTTCAAGTGGAGCAAGATCGGTGTAGGATCGTAGGATCGCACACAGGATCGTAGGATCGTAAACAATCCGATTCTATTAGAAGCTCAAGCTTCTTATTGTTTTTTATTTTATCATCCATTTAGATTCGTTTTTTTATATAAAATATTATATAGAACTATGAAACTACAACTCTTATACAAAATACATACATTTTCATAGGATCTTACGATCTTGATCCGATCCTACGATTACGATCTTGTGAAGCCGAAAACGATCCTAGGTAGGATCCCGATCCTGATAACCTTGGAAATAACTATAACCGCATATTTGAGATGCATCGACTTGAATTAGATGCATTACAATTAGTTTCGAAAGTGATTTTGAAGTGAAAACGAGGCAAAGCAGTACTAGCAACAAATTTCACTCGTAGAGAACGAAAAATACATACGATTCGTCTAACTTGATGAAATGCATCTAATATATGTTTATGCATCTAATTTTTAGCAAGAAAATATATTATGATGCATCTAAAAGATAATGCATCTCTAATATGTAGTTATATGTATTTCTCATCCTTCTTATTTTAAGGATTCTTCTCATTTGATCCTTAGTCTTAGTTTTAGAGGCTGTTTGAAGTTGCTTATTTTGTAAAAAATGCAATAATATTTGTAAAAGTAATAATTTTAATAGAAACTTTTAATTAAGTTTGTTTATAAAAGATTTTGGGTTACATATGAGACTAAAAAATAATTTTAATTTGATATTAAAAAATAATACAAACTAAGCAACTCTTAACTACTTATAAAAAAACTGCTTTTCTGCTTTAAAAAAACAAAAAAAGCAGGCAATATTTTGAAGTGTTATTCGGCTTTTAAAAACAGAAAACCAAAAAAATAAGCAATCTCCAACACCTCTTAGTCACAAATTTAGGTATAAATTTAGTAATGTTAATCGCTAAATGATGCTAATTTTACCTAGATCACGTTTTATAATTTATAAGTCTCGTTTACCTATGATCTACATAGCACTAGCTATCGGGCAGTGTACCCGGTCGTGGGTAGTCTAGTTTGGTAAAATTGAGGTCGTACCAAGAGCTATGTGTTGGATTCTAATTTAAGTCTTTAATGTCACAAAAAAGGGTTTTGAAATGATTTGTATTAAACTAATAAAATAATAAAAATTAAATTGAAAGTGAATCAGTGAGAGAAAGATGTGCTAGCCTAGTTAGTAATCTTATTATGCCATGACTTAGTTTTCCTAACATTGTCTACTATAGCTTTATGTGGTGGTTAAATGTCACTAGGATTAGTTGGTCAAATCTCCTAGCCTATGATTCCCAAACCCGTACCTCCTTTGGTCAATTAGGCCGTACAGTCCGGTTTCAGTCATTAAGTGTCAGCTATCAGTCTAGACCTAATCTGTACCAAGGTATGTGGTCCTTTGGTCAATTCTCACACATACGTCAAGGTCCCGCATTTCTTATCTATGTTTGCTAGGATAGGTAGTCATTTGGTCAATTCTTATGCTGATAATATGTAGTCCTTTAAGCAATTCTTACACACCTCGCAACCTACCAGCTAGGGTCCTTTGGTCAAGCTAGCCTAATTAGGTACTACCTACAATATACATATCCAAAACAGTCATCAAGGCAATAATAATTTCATAACTAGGCTAACACTTAAAGTGTTTAGCCTCTCATACTATAAAATGCAGAAAAAGCAATGTAAAATGTCATAATGAAAGTAAACATTGGATTCGATACAGTTGCAAGATTTGATGTGATGCGCAGGATTGCGACCACGCAACAGGTTTTACCTCTCAAGGGATCTTGAGAAGCTTGCAATCCCACCAGGCAGTGTACCTGACCGATGTAGTATAGTGTAGTGGTAAGTACGGGGGATTGATCGTTCTCCACAGGGAATAGTGTTTGTTAGGTATGAAAAACTACTCTAATAGGTCTAAGGGTGAAGGAAGATTATCTTTGTATTTTTTTATATTTTATGAAAGCAAGTAAAATCTCGGGTTTGAAGGATTGGGCGGAATTAGTTGCTAGCCAACTAACCCAAAAAATACTATTGCAATTAAAATTAAAATAACAAGAAAATAAAAGGTTGGGAAACTTATATGGAGACAAGTGTGTTTACTTAGATTTCCTTACTCCCTAACTATCTTTTACCGGTTAATTAGTTTTATAAGCTCATAAACCCACATATCAAAACTAAAACAAGATAAACACCATATTCAACTACAAATGTATCAAATTATCATTAAAAACAATCTTTAAGCATACCCATATAACTATTAAACTCAAATGTATCAAATTATTACTAATGTATCAAGTCTCTTTTAAAAATAACAACTTTTATACAAAATAATAATTATAAAGAATCTTTAAGCATACCCAGATGAGTAATGTATTAAATTTAAGGAAAAAGAAGGAACCTTTTCAAGCTCATCTTGGATCTCCTGCAATTTCTCGATGGATAAAACGAGTTCGGTGTCAAGCTGCTCTTCTTCGTTATTCTCACTGGTTTTGGGTTTCTTGCCCTTGTCAGCCACCATTGTTAAACCCTAGATTGATTTTTTTGTGTTTGTGTGTGCTTTGTGGTGTTTAGGGTTTTGGGTTTGAGGAAAAACAAAAGAGTTAGGGTTTTTATCGGGGCCTATAAGATGTTTTACGATGGATTATTTAAGCAAAATTTAAAATGAGAAGAAAAAGAAATAACTAACGTTGTCAAAATCGCGATCCTGATCGTAGGATCGTACGATAGTATTTATAAAAAACGAGCAGGATCGTAGTAGGATCTTAATTTAGTAAGGATCGGTCTAGTATTGTAGGATCGCACGCAAGATCGTAGGATCGTAAAAGATTCGATCCTACTACAAGCCCATGTTTTATTTCAAGTGGAGCAAGATCGGTGTAGGATCGCACGCAGGATCGTAGGATCGTAAACAATCCGATTCTACTAGAAGCCCAAGCTTCTTATTTTTATTTTTATTTTTTTTTTATTTTTTTTTAATAATATATAGAACTATGAAACTACAACCCTTATACAAAATACATACATTTTCATAGGATCTTACGATCCTGATCTGATCCTACGTTTACGATCTTGTGAAGCCGAAAATGATCCTAGGTAGGATCCCGATCCTGATAACCTTGGAAATAACTATAATCGCATATTTGAGATGCATCGACTTGAATTAGATGCATTACAATTAGTTTCGAAAGTGATTTTGAAGTGAAAACAAGGCAAAGCAATACTAGCAACAAATTTGACTCGTAGAGAACGAAAAATACATAGTATTCGTCTAACTTGATAAAATGCATCTAATATATGTTTATGCATCTAATTTTTAGCAAGAAAATATATTATGATGCATCTAAAAGATTAGAGATGCATGTAATTCAAATTAATGCATCTCTAATATGTAGTTATATGTATTTCTCATCCTTCTTATTTTAAGGATTCTTCTCATTTGATCTTTAGTCTTAGTTTTAGAGGCTGTTTGAAGTTGCTTAATTTGTAAAAAATGCAATAATATTTGTAAAAGTAATAATTTTAATAGAAACTTTTAATTAAGTTTGTTTATAAAAGATTTTGGGTTACATATGAGAATAAAAAGTAATTTTAATTTGATATAAAAAAGATAATACAAACTAAGCAACTCTTAACTACTTATAAAAAACTGCTTTTCTGCTTTAAAAAAAATAAAAAAGCAGGCAATATTTTGAAATGTTATTCTGCTTTTAAAAACAGAAAACCAAAAAAATAAGCAATCTCAAACACCTCTTAGTCACAAATTTAGGTATAAATTTAGTAATGTTAATCGCTAAATGATGCTAATTTTACCTAGATCACGTTTTATAATTTATAAGTCTCGTTTACCTATGATCTACATAGCACTAGCTATCGGGCAGTGTACCGGGTCGTGGGTAGTCTAGTTTGGTAAACCGAGGTCGTACCAAGAGCTATGTGTTGGATTCTAATTTAAGTCTTTAATGTCACAAAAAGGGGTTTTGAAATTATTTGTATTAAACTAATAAAATAACGAAAATTAAATTGAAAGTGAATCAGTGGGAGAAAGATGTGCTAGCCTAGTTACTAATCTTATTATGCCATGACTTAGTTTTCCTAACATTGTCTACTATCGCTTTATGCGGTGGTTAAATGTCACTAGGATTAGTTGGTCAAATCTCCTAGCCTATAATTCCCAAACCCGTACCTCATTTGGTCAATTCGGCCGTACAGCCCGGTTTCAGTCATTAAGTGTCAGCTATCAGTCTAGACCTAATCTGCATCAAGGTGTGTGGTCCTTTGGTCAATTCTCACACATACGTCAAGGTCCCGCATTTCTTATCTATGTTTGCTAGGATAGGTAGTCATTTGGTCAATTCTTACGCTGATTTGTAGTCCTTTGATCAATTCTTACACACCTCGCAACCTACCAGCTAGGGTCCTTTGGCCAAGCTAGCCTAAATAGGTACTACCTAGCATATACATATCCAAAACACGGGGATCATAGAAAGGCTAGACGGATAAACACATAAAACCCATAAAAAACAGGAAAACGGTCATCAAGGCAATAATAATTTCATAACTAGGCTAACACATAAAGTGTTTAGCCTCTCATACTAATAAATGCAGAAAAAGCAATGTAAAATGTCATAATGAAAGTAAACATTGGATTCGATACAGTTGCAAGATTTGATGCTAAAGCTAATGAATATATGATTCGATTTCTCCCTTGGAATGAGGTTGAGAGTTGCATAGATTCGTCCTTGATGAAGCCCTAATTCATCCCTTGAAAGTTGTGGTGGAAAGTTATATGAAAATGCAGATTTAGGGCTTGTATTTATAACCTCGACATGGTTACAGCGTAACCTTAAGTAAAGGGTTACGCCGTAACCCCCGTATCTCAGACGATCTTATCTTTATAATAATATTTACGGCGTAACCTCAAGAAGAGGTTACGACCGTAGAACCCTCGTTAACATTTTATTGGGTTTCTACGCCGTAACCCTATGGATGAGTTACAGCATAACCTTAATTATCTCTGAATTTGTCTAAGTCCTTGGAAATCTACGGCGTAACTATGTCAGAGTTACGCCGTAACCTTCAGCAATCGTTGACTTAGTCTTCTAGTGATAAAAGATATTACGTCGTAGGTTGGCAAATGAGTCTATGCCATAACTTTCCTCTGGTCAGTATCCTCTTGAATAACTTGGTTAGTTATCCTTCCAAATCTGTGTTTCTTCGTTCCGATGATCGTATATACCCAGAAATGAAATAATAAGAAATAAGAGTATATATCCATGTAAAACTTATACAAATGATGAGCATTTTAAGGGNAAGGAAAAATAGAAAAGTATATATAGAAAATACACTCTGACGGCGTCAGGTTATAGTATCTGACACCATCAGCTCGCCGCCATTAGGGTTCTCGGATGGCCTAGATCTACTTCTGACGCCGTCACTTGTAAATAGCTCTGGGCCGTCTCTCTTTAGCATTACACCTGACGGCCTAGGATTATTAACACCTGACGCCGTCAGGTGTTATTTTCACTATTTCTTCTTAGGGCGTCACGTATAGTCAGAATCCACTCCTTTGTCTTGGTCGGCTGACGGCGTCACCTTGTGACTCTGACGCCGTCAGGAAGGATTTCCAACATTCTTTTGAGACTTTGTCGTTTTCTTCACTTTATGCTCCAAAAACGTCCAAAATGATGTGTTTTCCAGAATTCTTCTCAAAAGTACCTAAAATGACAAAAGGAACGATTTAGGGCAATATTTGATCATATTAACATGAATTAGGGCTTAAATGACCCTCTAAAATGGGTACACTTGTCACCTCATCATGATGCTAAAGCTAATGAATATATGATTCGATTTCTCCCTTGGAATGAGGTTGAGAGTTGCAGAGATTCGTCCTTGATGAAGCCCTAATTCATCCCTTGAAAGTTGCGGTGGAAAGTTATATGAAAATGCAGATTTAGGGCTTGTATTTATAACCTCGACATGGTTACAGCGTAACCTTAAGTAAAGGGTTACGCCGTAACCCCCGTATCTCAGACGATCTTATCTTTATAATAATACTTACGGCGTAACCTCAAGAAGAGGTTACGACCGTAGAACCTTCGTTAACATTTTATTGGGTTTCTACGCCGTAACCCTATGGATGAGTTACGGCGTAACCTTAATTATCTCTGAATTTGTCTAAGTCCTTGGAAATCTACGGCGTAACTATGTCAATAGAGTTACGCCGTAACCTTCAGCAATCATTGACTTAGTCTTCTAGTGATAAAAGATGTTACGGCGTAGGTTGGCAAATGAGTCTATGCCGTAACTTTCCTCTGGTCAGTATCCTCTTGAATAACTTGGTTAGTTATCCTTCCAAATCTGTGTTTCTTCGTTCCGATGATCGTATATACCCTGAAATGAAATAATAAGAAATAAGAGTATATATCCATGTAAAACTTATACAAATGATGAGCATTTTAAGAGGAAATTGTCACTAAATAACCAGGATTATTTGATGTTATCAAATATCCCTCCACTTGAATTCTACTTGCCATCAAGCAGACCTTATTAGAATCGTTCTCAAAAAGATAACTCCTAAGTTAGCTTGGAAGATATGAATCTAAAACTTCCTATGCTAGATACATCAAAGCCGAACACCTCACGAAATGGGGAACAAAACACTCATACGCTCTTCTAATCTAAGTGTTCGATTTGGGGGTGATCACCCAATAACACAGTCATAGCATATACTTTGTCATAGGCTTGGCGGTTACACAAAACTCCACCTCTAGAGCTAAGGTCAAGACAATTCTTAAAGGCAATATCGGGTAAATAATGACAAAGGTTAAGGGTTTGTTGTTTTCTAAATCCTCACTCATAATCATAGCGAAGGCGATAAAACCAATGATACATGACCAAATCCATGGCCAAGACACCAATGATTTCTCTTCCCCTCACTTAAACTCAAAGCTATGGATGTCAAAAACAATAAGGGCATGATAAGACATGGGATTCACATATAAAGGTTTAAAATTTGAAAAATAATCAAACAAATAGTCTTAGTCCACAACCAAGTCCTCACTGCCTACCGTCCATCCCCAATCCAAGTATCAAGACACGGAAACCGAATCATCAGATAACAAATTAGTGTGCAATAGGTAGTAGATATATGATGAATACACACTAAATTGACCTTCCAATTGCAAATTGCTATAATGTGAAGACCAACTTGCCTCACCAATAAAGTACGAAGCATTGCCTCGTGTGTACTCGAATAAGCTCATCTTACGGATTAGTGTTAATAGTCTCCATGATCAAGGTTGACACTAAATCCATCCTTCATTAACTTTAGACAATAATACATTTTTTTTTCACTAATACAAGAAAATAAAAAGTACATCCCCCCACTTGAGATAAAAAGTCTCCAGTGATCTACAAATATGTATCTTCCTCTAACGTATAATTACCAAACCTCTCAACTTGGACCACCGCACACATAACCCTTATTTCTTTATTTCCACAACCCTTATTTCCATATTGTGAGAATTTAGCCTTATCTGTTTCCCAATATTTTACCCAAATTTCACAAAATATGAGTGTGCCGGTGATTTGTAGTAAACTTTAGAACTTGGCTTGGATACTATTCAAGACCGCCATAATGAGTATTATTGATATAATTGGAGTAACTAGGTAAATTTCTAGGATTACACCCAAAAAGCCTTTATATGTTATGTGTTATTAACTAACTACACTGGCTAGTTAACCCTCGTATAAACCCTTTTGTTACTCTCATTTTTAGAGTAAGATACGCGTAGAGAAACCCTCAAAGCCATTCCTTTTGTTTCTTACACCAGTGTTAAATTGTTTCATTACACCTATACACCTTAGCCTATCCTGTAGATTTAAGTCCGTAGTTAGACCCTGTAGATTTAAGTCCGTGGTTAGTTGCTTTTGGTAAAAGTGTGTATTCCCCGCGTTTCCTGTGTTTGTGTGCGTAATTATTATCTTTGGTTAGGCCGGGAATTGCACTATACAATGGAGTGGAAGTAGATATTGTACTTTTTAATTTTCGTGTGTTTACTACTTTCACTATTACTTTTATGTCTGAAGTTATGAAAAGTATGGAGAAAAATTATCCAGATTTATTGTGATAGTGATGTGGTGAAATTTTACATCATTTAGTATTTGATGTTAAAAAAATTAGAGAAAATAGAAAAAATAGAAAAGAAAAAGAAAGAAGATGTTGGTAAGTTTGATAAACCGACAATGTATAGTTATGTACTAGTAAAGATATCGCTGTTGCTTGCTGTATTATATTTATGGATTGAAAGGGAGGTGGCCGTTATGGGAATGCCAACTAAGGTTTATTCTCTGAATGAGATATTATTGAGTTTAATTCATGTCTACCTACTAAAGCGTGAGTTAATCTATGATTCGTGTCTTATTCATGGGATGGTTGGGAAGTAATTAACCAAACTTGTTAGGACTTAATCTACATGTTTGTTTGTTTTTATTTTACACCAATTTATGTATTTCCTAACGTTATCCATACCCTTTACCAAGTTACTATATTCGTTGTTAGCTTTCGAGCATCCGGGCATAGTAATAGCTTAGTTAGAGTGTCAAATGCATGAATAAGGGATTGATCATCCGAGTTTTAGGCTAATCGAATAACGCGCCAGCAATCTGGAGTGTGTCTTAGTGACCATCCGTTATGAAAATAACGCGCCAGCGAACCGGGATACACACTAATGACCATCTGTTGTTTGAGGAATCAAGGACTTGCGCTAGCGGTCTACTAAGTTTGCATAGGAGATGTTTGAACGAAGCCAGGTTTAACCCTTGTAGGATCGTATTTATGGTTGATTCATGTGATTCGGGAGGCCTTGGATTGTGGAAGAACATGGTAACCATTGTTAGAGTTTAGAGAGAGAAAGAGTAGAGAGAGTGGAACCTTAGAGAGAGAAAGAAACAAAAAAAAAGAAAATAGATTGAGGAAGGTTCACCCTCTCCAAGGATGGAGAGGGTATTTATATGTATATGAGTTTTTGCCACTTGGGCTGTGGATCAGGCATACAGTGGGTAAAGACCCGTCCTTCTTCCACGAATACTAACTATTTCTAATCTACGTTCTACAAACTATTATAAATACTACGAGCTAAACAATGCTTAATCATATCTGGGGTGACCGAATCTTTCTTATGCAAAATCGTATTCCTAACAATCCCCCATAAGGGAGGTCATCCCCGAAATTAAATCTTGAATTCTTGCATTGAGATCTTTGTAGATTCTTTTGTAGCTCGTAGTTGTTGATTCTTCATTGATAAACGACTCAAGATGACTTCCTTGATGTATAGGATGATCTTTGACTTTGCTCTTTTGCTCATCATTCAAATAATTAGCTTCAAGTCATCTTTGAGTGGAAGTGTCTCATTGTGATGTTGTGATTGTCTTTGTGTTGTCATGCTTACACTTTTCTGGGTCATGATCTTCTGCATCAGAGTTGTGGAAGCATAGTTGAAGCCCATTCATTGATCATGATTTCTTTGGATTTGATGTTGAAGTGTAAGCATGAGATGATGAATCAGCATCTTTTCAGCAATCGGCTTCAATTGTCAGCTTCTTTGTCTCTGGTGTGAATACGCCTTTCCAACATGCCCATACATCTTTGTTGAGTAGATTTCCATGGTTGAACAGTTCTGAAGGCTCCTTTTAGATGTTGGTATGAGCATGTGGAACTAGAGTGATGGTGGTGAACANTAAGAGTGTCAAATGCATGAATAAGGTATTGATCATCCGAGTTTTAGGCTAATCGAATAACGCGCCAGCGATCTGGAGTGTATCTTAGTGACCATCCATTGTGAAAATAACGCGCCAGCGAACCGGGATACATACTAATGACCATCTGTTGTTTGAGGAATCAAGGACTTGCGCTAGCGATCTACTAAGTTTGCGTAGGAGATGTTTGAACGAAGCAAGGTTTAACCCGTAAGTCTTATCATACACTATTTACCGCTTTAGACTTGTTACTCATTAGCCTTAGTGGTGGAGATGTGTATGCTCGCCAAGCTTATGATAGAATATTCGTCATGACCGAGCAATTGAGCGAATTACTTAAATGTTACCATATAGATTAGTTGAGTGATTTGAGTTATTTCATTTTCCAATTTCGTGAGGTGTTTGGTCGTGCAATTATGATTAAAACGAATGAGTGCTTAAAAATATAAAATAAATCCTAAACTGTATTTAGGATATATTTCATAAGTTTAAATATAAAGCTTACTTGAAGACAAGTAAAATTTAAGTGGGGGGATATTTGATGATATCAAATAATTATATTTTATTGACATCATTTAATCTATGTTTATCACTTGTTTTATATTATTTTATATAAGAATTGATACTTAATCGCTTACTTTTGTAAATATTAGTTATAAACAAGCATTTGGTGAAAGTTAGCTAATTTGGACGTAAATTGGAGCAAAATGGATCAAGTTGGAAAAGTGTACTGAACTGAAGAAAGATATGCCCTATCATTCTAGACAGATACGCCATACATATAAAGACTTAGACGATTATGAAGACCATTAGCTGAATTTGAAGCATACGCCGTATGGAATTATCCCATACACAGTATATGAAACCTTGGTCAACGAGAAGATCTGACTTGTTTTATTCCAGATATGCCGTATTACATTCCTGACATGCGGCGTATTAATCTCAAGACTTCACCAGATAATCCAAGATTCTGAAGGACAATGCGCCGTACGAAGATTGAAGGTACGCCGGATCCTATGACTGTGTACGAATATTCCAGAATATAATAATATTGGACCTCACGTGAAGTTACCTAGATACGGCGCATCAACTTAAAAAATACGCCATATCGACCCTGTTATCAGAAAGTATAAATACCCCATTCGACATACATAACAAGGGAGAAAACCAGACGAACAGACACAACCTAAAGCACGAATTCAGAGCCGTAAGAAGGTCCTGCTAGTACTTTAATTCATAGGAAGATTTGTTTACTTGTATTAGCAATCTTTTAATCGTTGTTTTAGCGTCTTTTCCACTTTTTGATCGGACTTAATTGTTTCCAGCTTTTATAAAGAGTATTTGATGTTTATTTGGTTTCTTAATGCATGTGCTTTGATTACATATTGAGTTTATCGCGCCTTGTCGATGTAGGCTCACGCAATTACTTCATTAACATCGTTTGAATAGTTAATGTAAGCATGTAAAAGGGATAAATAATACATAAACATAGTAATTATTAAGTGTTTACACGCCTGTACTAAAATCCCATTGAGAGAGAATAGATTTTAGCACTCATTTTATACATCTAAGCAATTAAACGGGTGACAAATCTTCCTATTATCAGCCAGGCCTCGTATCTGTATCTGTTTTCTATCTGTGTATGTGTGTGCCATTCGCTTCTTTATTTTATTTACTATTAGCTTAATCTACACATCGTGTTAGTTTCTCAGGCTGAATACCCCCTTGCATTAGATTTGGTCATTAGAACTAACTTAAGATTAAAATATTGATAGATATTTAGGTGTTAACGTTCCACTCTTAGTGTTCGACACTCTGCTTACCAACTAGGCTACATTGATCGGGTACACTGCTCGTTAGTGTGTGTCATAGGATAAGTCGGCTAAATATAAATTTAAAACTTGATAATATAATCTAAACCTACAATGATATACGCACGCATCATAGGCGCTTACTCTTCTTGCATGGACTAAGTTGGAGAATGGGTAATGTATCACATGGATCAAATGGATACCACTGATAAATCACATAGATTAGTTGACACGACTTAATGCATGCTTGTAGTCCGATAAGTGCATGGACCACATGGCCTAGGAGATTGCATGTATAGTAGCTAGTTTCATGGACCAAGTGGACTAGTTTAGGTTATATAGGAGTGTGGGGATGTTGTCTAGACTAAGGAGATATTCCCCACATATCCTGACGTCACCAGTACTTTACTAATAGATCATTTCACTAATAAACGGATGACTAGAATGGAATAGGATTAACATGGCTAGCACTACTTTCTCTTATTGATCACAACCATAGTTAAATTAGTTTAGTTTACATTTCATGTTTTTAGTATTTAATTAATCAAATCAATCAAAACCCCCTTTTAAACTTGTAAAATACATTAGATAGGATCTAAGCATACTATTCCCGAGATCGACCTATTACTTACCCCACTGACTACATCTGATCGGGTACACTGCCCGTGAAAGTGTGTCCTTAAGGTATAAGTCCGGCTAAATATGAATTTAAAACTTGAATATAAAAATACCTACAATGAAACACACATTAATCAGTCAAAAGTATGCAAGTTAAGCAAATCATTATATTTCTTAAAGCAATCCCCAAGGCAGTGGAATGCCAAGCTTACCAATTAAGCATGAGCATATCAAGTTTGATTTTTCTTTATATGTTAAACATAAAGGATCTGTGTTTGTTGCTTTGTTTGTGTATGTGGATGATATTGTCATCAATGGGAATGATGAGTCTGAGATCAGTGAGTTTAAAAAATTCTTGAATACTAAGTTTTTGATAAAAGATTTGGGTGAGTTGAAATGTTTTCTTGGCATAGAAGTTTTGAAAAATGATAAAGGTATTTGTATGTCACAAAGGAAATATTGTCTTAAATTGTTACATGAATATGGTTTCTTGCTGCAAAGCCTGTTGATACTCATTTTCCTGAAAATACTGTTTTAAGTTTTTTTGAAATGAAAAGTGATAAGTTGTTATCAAATTTTACAAATTATCAAAAACTGGTGGGTAAATTGATTTATTTGACAAATACGAGATATTAGTTTTGATGTGCATTGCTAAGTCAGTACATGCACAGTCCATTACAATAACCTTTTAAAGCAGCATAAAGGGGTTTAAGATACTTGAAAGGTTCACCAAGGTATAGTTTATAGTTTAACAAAGTTTCAGATTTGCAACTTAGAGCATATGTTGATGTAGATTGGGCCAAGTATCCTAACATCAGAAATCTGTTATTGGTTTTTGTGTTTTTTCGGATCAGTGCATTATTTCTTGGAAAATTAAAAAACAAGCTATTTTGTCTAAAAGTTCAGCTGAGGCTGAGTACAAAAGCATGGCTTCTGCTACTTGTGAAGTGATTTGGTTGGGTAGTTTGTTACATAGTCTTGGGTTAAAAGGCTTATATCCATTTGATTTGTTTTGTGATAATAGTTTAGCTATTCAGATAGATGTCAATCCAGTTTTTTCATGAAAGACAACATTTTGAAATTGATGTACATTTTGGTGAGGGAAAAAGTTTCAACCAGAGTTACTAAAACTGTTAAAATACATACAGATTTCTAGGTTGTTGATGTGTTTACCAAGTGTCTTGGTGTTCCTTAGTATAGTTTGTCTTGTAGAAAGCTTGGATTGTAGGATATGTTTGCATGTAAAGTAGCAGGCAAGGAAAAAGGAAGCTTGCAGCCTCAGTTGCAAAAAGGAAAAGCTGTTTGACACATAAGGTTGAGGGATGATGTAGAAAAGAATACAACTTATGGACAAATAATTCCAAGGGCCATTCAGTCATTATTCCAAAGTTGATATAACTGGCTAAGTAAGTTTGGTGTGCTGATAAAGAAGGTTCAAAGTTGAAGGACCTAACTGGAACTTTGTGCTATATAAACACGTCTTCCCATTAGGGTTATCATATCTCTTGTGCCGCTTTCATATTTTCTCTTTAAACTTTTTATTATTCTCTTTCCTTTTGTAATATCGTGTGAGATATCTGTATTGTCTAATACAAGATCAATCTTCATTTGATCTTGTGAGTCTGAGTGTTAAGATATTTGTAAAGGGGTGGTTGGTTGGATGATAGATGTGTTGTTTTGATATCATTTGTACAATAGATGTGTTAAATAGTAAAACTAAGCTTCTCACTTTTGACTTAAATAAAAACTAAAGTAATTGTTTAAGTGTAAACTTATGACATCGTGCTGATGGAATCAACGTAGGACTAAGTTTATCTTAAAGGGTAGATGATCTTCAATAAATCGTGCAAATAAATTATGAAGAGATACATTTACTCTCGACAACATTCTTCTTTTATGCATATGCGAGGTGGGTCATGTGAAAGGTGAGGCTAGTTTAAACATATCAAACATTTAATGAAGAAATACATCTTACATGAAATGCTTATATTCTTAAGAATAGTCATACCCCAACTTAGTGAACAATTGAGTGAGTTGTAAAGTCTAGTCCTTTGTACCTAGGGGTGTGCACGGTTCGGTTTGGGTCGGTTTTTGGCTAAAACCGAAACCGAACCGAAATGTTCGGTTTTTATAGAACCCAAAACCGAAATCGTTCGGTTTTTGGCGGTTCGGTTTTTTCGGTTTATCATCGGTTTCGGTTTGGTTTTTCGGTTTTTCTGTTTCTAACCGTTTATATTTGGGCATGACAAATTTATACCGACAAACTTGTATTACATAGAAAATTGCTTATACTAATTTACTTTTTTTTTGGTCAATTTAAGCATAATAATGTTTATTGCATAATTCTATAATTACACACATATAGATGAGACACACATATGCAAGTGAACATACACGTAGTATGATCATCATTATATATTTACTAGGCGAGTACCCGTGCATAGCAACGGAATTCATAGCGGCAGATAATTAACGATTTGTGATATTGTGGTGANTCAATTTAAGCATAATAATGTTTATTGCATAATTCTATAATTACACACATATAGATGAGACACACATATGCAAGTGAACATACACGTAGTATGATCATCATTATATATTTACTAGGCGAGTACCCGTGCATAGCAACGGAATTCATAGCGGCAGATAATTAACGATTTGTGATATTGTGGTGAGTGTTTTGTGTAGCGTTCAAAATAGAACGCGAACCGATCAGAATGTAATTTGAGTGGATAAATACACACTTAGAATATGACATGAATGTGCAGATAATGTGGTAAAACAAAGATGGTGATCGAGGATTTGTACTTCGCTATGGGCTAATCAAGCTCCTATCGAATGTTCATGTAGTTGGAAAAGTTATATAAATGCAAGAAAATAAATGGTATATTACATTTACCTCAACGTCTTCGGAAGCTTCAGTAGGGTTGAAAACAGAATCAAGATCCATAGGAGCAAAAGCATTGAGTATTTCGTTGTCAATCTAACAAGTACAAATAAGATAGACGATATTAGAGAATGTAGTAAACATGTGTGATGATTATAATAAATAGGTACAACGTGAACCTCAGATTCAATTGGAATGGTTTCAACAGATTCAAGAACATCCAAAACCATGTTATGTTCCATTTTTTATGTAGATATAGAAGAGTTGAGTGTGTTTTTATATATGTATATCGTTTTTAGAGATGAGCTTGTTTTGGGTACCACGTTATATATAGTAGAACATATTTGTGATAAGTAAATGAATGAGTTAATAGCCAATATCAGATGAAATTAGTTTCGATAAAACGTGAAATAACCAAAATGCATAGCGACAAGATATATAGCAGGAAACAACTATAAGTGTTTCGTATAACATTTATACATAAAACGTGAAATAATAAAAAATGTAATTGCAAAAGATCGTAATATACGATAATTCAAATCAAAGGAAAATCTTAAAGTGTATCAAAGAATATATAAAAACATTTAGTGAAACCGAAAAAAAATTACATCAATTATAAGATAAAATAACTAACAATGCACGTTATTCGTTATGTAAAACTTCTCGGTACATGACATTTGAGGTGTAGACTTCTTCATGACCGAACTCTTGGACTGGCTTCACTAATACTTTTGTAGCCCTACATAATATACTTCATTTGAACATGGCAATTAGCTTCATATGAAATTTTTTTTGGCAATAGGAAACTATTAATACAAAAATGGTCAAAGTGAAAAGTGAAAATTCAAGAAAGTGAAATGTGAAAAAAAAATTAAAAAGAAAAATATTGAAACAATTAATTATGAGCAATTTCAACTATTAATACACATGTTTCAAAAATAAACTATTAATGCACATCGAAAACCGGGTCAATGACACGTTTACCCAACCAGTTGGGTTGACCAAGTTTATATTGACCCGTTATTCGATCGAAATGGACGAACCGGTTAAATCACCCGGGTCGAACCGGATTTCAAAATATTATATTTAATCTCCAAATCCTCAAACTTTTATTATTTTTTCATTTATAACCCATAAACTTTTTTTTATTCATTAAAACTATATGCCGCTATAAAATCCCGTTGTTATGCAACGGGTACTCGGCTAGTTTGATTTTATGGCAACAAGTTATATGTCACACCTTGTAATAATCTAATATCACCACTCACATAATTATAATCGATTACGGTACTTACCACCGTGACAGGTATTATAACCAATCGCATTCGGGCTAAAACATATTCTAAAATTCCCAGTCTTACCATTCCATAATAAGCCGAATAAAGAACTGAGCTTTGAAAGATTTCCTCGTAGAAAGAAAATGCAAGAAGATATATAAATGCTCTAAAAAAATCCTATGATTGGATATTGAGCTGGTCCGGATAAGAGGTTTCATGTCAAAAGCAAACCTTGCAACACATATATACAAAGAAACATATCCAAACATGCCATTTATCTACAATTTTGAAACCAATAAAGACCAAAAAACCATTTTCACCATTTGACACAAATTGGAATAAAAGTATCAATCTTTATAATTTACCAGTTTACCCATGAACTGGTTTACTAGTGAATATGTGCAATATAAGTTTCCAAGAACACTTCCTTCCACGTGCTTTCCTTGATCATTGTTCATGCCGAGGCTTTTCATATATACGCTATTTATGGTGAACTCAAAAGGGATATCGGGATCAATCCATCTCCTCAGAAACCATCAACTACAAAGGAAGATTTTTAGAAGCTGTTAACTTTGACCTTTATGGTCAAACAAGTAAGCTTTTGACATGGAACTAATGTAGAGTCATTTAGATTATGTAAATTACAAATTGCTATATTACATGACATAAATGGGACTACAACTGGTAGAAATTTTTAATCTTTTAGTAAAGAAAAATGCATGTCGAGTTTGGATGTAAAATTCAATCATTTTGACTAATATAAGTCCAAAAGGGTATATAGAAAGGGATACCTGCGAACAAAAGTTTTGCTTCTCTCATTCAATTCATAGATGCAACCCAAGAGATAATAATGCTAGCATGTTGTAACAATTCACGGATCTTCAATAGTATATTATGCAACAAATAAAATTCAAGCTTAGAAGTCAACTAAGATATCAATTAACCGCATCATCACCTGTTCCTGCCTCCAGCGGAAGGTTTTGTGCTCAAAAGGCCAACTTAAAACATATTAGACAATATCAAATTTAACTACCAACATAAAAAACATTGATTTCTCAATTTAGAAGTAATGGTTATCTTAACCAACTGAACAAGTCAAATAAGCAAATCAAAATATTCAGGTAAAAGGGGAATGCTGGAACATGTCAAATAGGTCAAGCAAGTCAAACGGATTGAAAGTTGTTCTTTTGCATAGATAATTACCAACACCTAAAATGTATTAGTCATGGATTTACATCATCATAGTAAGACTAATGTTTTTGTAGTTATACTTGATGCGTTGATTATTTATAAAAATAATGTAAAAACGAGCAAATAAAGGGTTTGTAGGTCAATTTGATCCTGCTAGGCACAAACTATTTCAACCTGCCTAAAACCGACCCTTTAAGAGTCAACGTGTGGCATGTTTTTGTTACCTTTGAGACATATTGGACAAATATCCTAATCATTTTGCGATATAGTGTTGAGATTCTTTATAAGCTTTTCGAATGGAGGCATCTCTGGATGGTATTTCTTTGAGCCACCTTCACTTGTACTGATTCAAAATTGCTTTCACAAAACGGTTCTGGTTCCACCCTGAACGATTTGATCCTTTTCCATGCCTCACCAAAGATATACCACTGCCACTGCTGCTGCTGTTAGAGCCATATGAACAGACTTTGCGAACAGCTTGCACCTTGATAAAACCATGGCCCGGCTATCGTCCCACGTTTTCCAAGAACATCTTCACACTTGGAAAAAGATACAATCAAGTGTTAAAACCTAATTCCAAAGATAACATGTAAGGTCGTAAGGAAATGAAATCCAGATTTAGTTGTCTCGTTCGTTCAATTTTCATTAGTTTATATGTAATAACCAACTATTTGGAAGGGGGGGGGGGGTAACCAGCATTTTTGCCTAAAAAGGCACTCAACTTTCAAATGTTTTGACTTAAGGTAATGTTGAAAATTCTTAACGTTTTATGTACCATGTTGATAAAAATGATAAAAGTTCGACATGCGTGACTACATACCCTCAGAGTGTATGAATACTTAAAAAAAACCTGCAGCAGCTTAAGCATATTCAAAATAACTAATATGTCTAAAAAATTTAATTGGCGGCTTGTACAGAACAAATAAAATTAGAACGTTGAGGGAAAATTTGAAGTTTAATGGTTTTTCCTTACCAAAAAGAGACAATCCTAAAACAACGATTGGATCAAATGGTTACCTTTGTATGCATCTACCCCTTTATAATTATTTGATCTTCGCATTTATAATTCTAGGTTTACATATCACAAATATAAATCCTTAAATAGGCTGATCTACTTAAATAGCATTTGCTTGTAGTCCAGACCAATATGACAAATGGTTCTTAGTACTGACATAAGCATGTAATACTTTACTGTTCGATAACTCAATTGTCATTTGTATGGATGTTTAATAGTAAAAAATTAGCGCTAATAAAAGTTCGTCTTATGAATGGGCCAGTTTTATATTCTTTTAAGAAAAGGCTAAAATTATATCACTCAAACTAATTTTAGTGCTATCATCAACATCAGCACCCACACATTAACTGATTTTTAAACCCCTCTCATCCGACACAAATCCATGGGTTGTAACTCCAGCATAAAGAGCTTTTCATGCATTATTTATCAAGATAACAATTATTAAAAGAATAATGCAATCAGTTAGATTAAGAATGTATCGATGGTCAATACCTATGGTTGCAACACTGGTCAATAAAGGACTTTGAGACCAACCAGCAAGCGATTCTTCTACTGATATGTACCACCACGCATCGTTGCTGTTTTGGGAAATGATTGCTGCCATACACATTCGAAGAAAAAAGCAGTTTAATCAAATAATATATCATGACATAAAGAATAACTGTTACAATTTACTTATCATCAGCATTAAAATATAAAAGTAAATTGAAAAAAAATTAAAGTACACTGATAATCCACGTATTAGAGTGACAACACCAATATCAGGTTTCTCACCTTGTAACCATTTTCGTTATTATACCTGTATGAGACATTTTAGGCTTCCTAGTTCATAGTCAAAATCGGTAAACGCTTAAAGTGAAGTAAATTTACATAAGGATTTAATATGTATTCCCTTGAAATTAAAAACACATAAATCAGAACTTATGTAAAAATACAGTCTTGAATGTGATAGCCACTTACTTGTACAATTAAATCAGGCTCTCTCGAATTAGGTAAACCAAGTGCGGTATCCTGAAAACACATAAGAACGCAAGCACAATTTAATTTTGCATTATAACTTTGTGTTTTGCTTCATAAGAATGCTTCATATCAGGTTCAATAAGTGAACTCGACAACCTAAAGAATAAAAGAATTTAAACTGATTATGAATTTAGCTTCACGTACATTTCATCAAACACATGGTGTGCATAAAAATTTGTCATCATTTAGTGACAAATCCAACTCATAATCTCACATCAATTCTAGAAAGTATTGAGGTGAAATAGATGAAGAAGCGGAAGTTAACATAGATTCACAATTTTTGAATAAATATTTGATGATCAGGTTTAGTTAACATAGATTCAACATCAAATTTAACACAAAATACATATGTAATTATTGAGGTGAAATAGATGAAGAAGCGGAAGTAATAACCTCACGCAATATGGTGAAGATACATAATTTGTTTTTCGAAACATGAATTGACGTCATCCTAACTTCACAAAAGAAGATGGAAACAGAAATATTGTGTATTTTCTGATGATGACGGCGAGTTAGGGTTCGTCAATGATGTTGGGTTTGTTTGGGTTTGGGTTTTGTGATGCAAATCGTGTCCTGCAATACACCCATTTATTGAAAAAGATTTGTGCCAGCAGAGGCTTTATTTTGCATTGCAATTACAATACTTTCCATTATTAAGTTTTACAAGCGCATTGACAAAAAATTCAGTTTTCACTTTTCCACTTGACCATTTCTCCATTATAAGTAGTTAAGATTAAGATTAATATAAACAAACGACACGACAAACACGCATATAAACATAAACATTAAGATAAATATATTATAAATCTACCCACAAAATGAATATGAATTTATAAATTTGATTTATTTAGTTATTTATTCATATTATATTAATTATATATTATTATATAATAAAATCGGTTCGGTTCGGTTTTTGGACAAAAATCGAAATCGAACCATATATTTTGGTTTTTGAAAAATTAAAAACCGAACCATCGGTTTTTAGTTTTGGTCGGTTTTCTCGATTCGGTTTCGGTTTTTTCGGTTTTGTTTGCTCACCCCTATTTGTACCATAACATTGGACATTTTTGTACTTTCATGCAGTAAAATTTATAGTATTTTCATGCAGTAAAATTTATCTTACTATTTTGCCTTTAAATAGTCCCCTCCAAGTTAAAGATATTTTGCTTTTCAAAATATCTTATCATGTTTGATTAGAACCGAGAAACATATCGTATATCAATAAGCCTTTTTCACTTCTTGACTTCTTGTTGATCCGATGTGATTACAAAATGCTTTAGTCTTCATGAGGCTATCTTCTAACAGAGCTTTGTTGTATGCTTGATGATGTCTTTTATCAGCAAGTCTTTTAACACTTACACTATTATATGTTTAAATCTGTTAGAAACTTTTGTGCACTTATTTAACCCAACATGATAATTACAAACGTTATATGGATAAGAATACCTAAATAAAATAAAGGCAAGAAAAGGAGAAGAACATGTATGGTCCCTTGAAGACATTCCTTTAATTTGTATGTGCATTTATATAGTTTGTCCGATCCCACAAGTCACAACCATTGTTTGTACATCTGCTTTCAATCTACACGGTTGTCTTGTCTTAGAAGACTATTTCGTCTATTATAAGTTGAAATTAGCTCTTTGTGTATTACCCGGGGCATTAAATTAGGAAAAAAATATATATGTGATAAAAGGAGTTTATTTGGTTAGTTTGCATATCATTTTATGTCAAATTGATGAAGTTCTTAGAACTTTTATCACTTGTATATAACTGTTGATCGACCATATAAGCCCTTTAATATAAGTTTTAACTGTTAATGGTTGAACACTTCTACTTTTACAAATTTGTATTTCGTAATGTCAATTGTTCCAAAATCTTTGTTCATTTTTTTTCGGGCTTGGAGGTTGGTTGTAGTAGTGATAGTGTAATGGAAAACTTGAGGACGCATTGACATATAGGAGATGAGGTTTCATGAAAATCATCCGAATAGTTTAAAGAGTACGTGAAAAGATTTGAGACGTTCAGCCTAAAACATCAAGTACATGAAAGTCTCTTCTTTAAGTTGCCTATGAATCTCTCTTGGTTGCCAAGATATATAATTAAACTCTTTTGTCCATTTCAAACTCGATCCCACATGCATAAATTACTTGTTTCATCACTGCCACAAACTTGAAACCCTCTTGCTCTACATTGTCAAGCCAACCATGCAACCCCATCCGGCCGTTTGTTTGATTTATAGATACTCCGATTTATTTTTCGACAGTCAACCTTAAGCTATACTTGCTAGTGTTCAAGGGTGTGAGTGCCTCTTCGGGGGCACTAATGGTTGGTCAGGAAGCATGGTCAAGAGTTACAATGAATAAAAGATAACTCAGGTTATGGACCTGATGCTCGACTAGTTCTTTACTATTAAATACAACTCTTAAGTCTTAATTGAATTGACAACGTTGACGTGAAGTTAAAAGTAAAAGAAGAGTCTTGAGAGTTGAGACTGGCTTTGTCGCTGCTTAACCACACATATACTGTGGGGCTGTTTGTGTTATATAGCAAGCTTATTTGAATTTGGAAAAGCTCGATCATAAGCCCATTGTTTTAGGCTTATGAGCTTATCAAATTGAGCTTATAGCTTATTTAAATTTGGAAAACTCATAAGCCCATTGTATGTATGGTAGCCATAGTTGCACACTAACGTAATGTATAAATTCATATGCGATCTGTGATTTCCTAATGATCCCTTCGACTCTTTAAGGAGCATCTGCAATTTATTTAGCAAACGGACAAACCCATTTTCTTCACGATGTACAAGTTTCCACAAAGGGCCATAACGAGAAATGGCATCAAAAAACAAGAGACACAAACACATAATATTCTCAAAATGTCGTGACTTAGTGAAACATTAATCTATGGTAGTAGGCCCTTGTATAGTTTAGTTGTTGAATTATTGATCGAACCTAAAAAGCAATAAGCATCAAAGAGACAACTTGAAAAAAACAAAAAGAAAAAACATGCTTTGTAAATTGATCACTGAAAAAAATACAACTTTATTGCACATAATATCACATCCTGATATACGTACGTACATGCATTCATATGATTTACTTTAGCTAATGTTTCGATTTATTGGACGTTCTATGCACCGGTTCTACTACTTTAACCGAATTGTTGCTCTTGCATCCCAGTAGACCATTTGCCAGTGTCTTCTGCGGTTTTTTCATGGGCTCCATCTTAGTTTTATGAATCGTGCTTTTCTCATCATAGGAATAAACAGAAGAAAATTCGGCTGCACTTGCGGTGACAACACTCCACTCGATGCTAGCTTCACTAGGAGCATACTGAGTCGAGGGACTCATAGCACATGGTTGCCATTCGGTTTTCGTGATATTCTCTATTTCAAACAAATCTGAGCTTGCCTCACTTGCCATATCGTCACAAATTACACTCTCTTTACTCTTTGGGATAGCATCCCAAGTCAAAATCGACATTTTTCTCACAAGGTTTTTCGCTATGTCACTTTTGTTTATATTTCCAGAACCAAATACTTCAATAGACATCCGTGGAAGGTCTTCAACTTTTTCTTCATTCAGAACCGGGAATGCGAATTGATCTCCTTTTTTTACACTTTGATGGACATAAACATCTTTTTTAGTCGAACATGGGCCCGTACAAGTATTTAACCATCTCATACGGAATGCTCGGCCTCTTGGTTTTTCTTGATCAGACGTACTTCGTTGGAGCAACGCCCGTTGGTTGTTGCTCCAACTGCTAGCCTCCGAAGCAGTACTCGGAGTTCTAGCAGTAAACATGCTCGGTTTTAGCCTATGAAGGTCTAAAACCGTCATGTCCGAGAACTTTGGATCACTTGTATCAAACATATCAATGACGCCTTCAATGGGTTTAAGGTAACAAGAAAAGGAAGCTACACGGAGATCATTAGGGTTTTCACTTCCCATAGAGTTAAAGAGGAAAAGAAGCTAAAACTTGCATTCTTGATGGTTTGAATTGTTCACTTTTAAAGGCAAGAAAGATGCCTTAAAGACTTAAAGAATATCATATCTGAAGAGGGGTCCGATGCATTAGTGTTGGTATGATCATAGTTTGTGGCTCGAATTTTGCTATGTGGAAAAAGTAGTTAATAGAGTGGATGTGCTATAAATGTGATGGGGTTTGAAATTAAATATATTCTTATAGGAGAATGGTAAGTATGAAAGGTGTTGGTAATGGTGGCCATCATAGGATTTATGGCTCGAGGCATTAAAATGGACCACGATGAGTATGTTGGTCGATTGATTGAAACAAGTGAATAATGTATACACCACAACCGGTTCATTGTGTTTATTAATGGATTACTACTAACATTTTTATAATGATTTAGTTTGCTTACGAGCAAGATATTGGGTATGAGTGAAGCCACGAGGTTGCAAGTGGGATAGCAAAATATTTGTATGTATCCGTCATAATTTATATCTTGATAATTATCATTTTCAATACTAGGGAAAAAATGAATGTATATTGATATGGAAATACATAAGGTATAAGTCGAAAGCATTTTCTTTTCACATAATTGTGCCTCTAGCTACTTCATGGCGCAGACAGTCCTTCACCTTCAATCTATCTGGTTATAAACACTGATTGCGCAAGTTTCATGAGAGGGGATTTGTACGGTAACAAATTTAAATTCAAGCTTGCAAGTTTTATATTCAAGCATGCAAATCGGGAAAACCGTTTTTTGGGTTGGTCAAATTGCAGGCGAAATATGTTGTTTATGTGGGGTAATAGGGTATCCTGATAGCAATTAGAAGTCACGAGTATGAACGCTTTCAGATCGATTAAATTGGAGTGGATACCAATTAACGACCGGATAAAATCTAATTGATTCAAGTTTGTGTATGGTGTTGTGTTTGCAGAGATTAGCGTGATCAAAGTTATGATCAGCCCTATGTTTTTCTGTATCTATTAAGAAAGACGCTCTCTCCTAGTTTATAGGTTTCAAACCGTCAAAAACGGTTATCAGAGAAGCAAGATAACTGTCAAAACAGTTATATAACAAGTTTCAAATTAAACGTTTTATTTGGTGGAAAAACAAATTCTAATGAATTTTTAACATAGCAATGCCGCCCCTTGGACCCTGCTTCTCTCAGGGGCGTTGCCCCCGAACCCCCACCAAGGGGGCTACCGCCCCCTTGGAACCCCCGTTAGTCCAGTTAATATACATATAAGTGTCGACCCTTATATGTATATTAAACTCAATCTATTTTACACTAAAATACCAACAAAATATGTACAACTTCAAAAGTAAACTTTAGCGTGCAATTATCGTCATTGCGGACAAGGTTGTAAACGAATCTAACTTTGGTAGAGCTCGACTCGACTCAACAATATTAGGTTCAACTTGACAATAGTACGTTCAGCTCGAGCTCGGATCAAAAAGCTTGATTTATTTATAATAATATATTTTTAAAACCAAGAAAAATGAAAATATATTATATTATTTGGCTTAAGTTCGACTTAAAAAGCTCAACGCATTCATAAGTAAGTATTTACATTTAGTGTATTTACATATAAGCCTCTTAAAATATACATAATTTACTTAAAAAAACTGATTATATATATATATATATATATATATATATATATATATATATATATATATATATATATATATATATATATATATATATATATATATATATATATATTACTCAAAGCTCAACAATAATTCAAGTCGAGCCTATATAAGCTCGAGCTTGACATGTTATACATTTCGAACTTATTTTCTGGGGAACGCGAGGTTCGATAAAGCTCGACTCGAATGAGCTCGAGTCATGTTCAAGCTCGAGCTACTCGACAAAAGCTCCACTCGTTTACGCCCCTAATTGCGGACTGCGCCTGCCTGTTTGAAGTTTCGTATGTTCTAATGCTAGAGACGATAATTGCAAAGCAAAGTTATGTGACTTCTACTAGCGGTGTAAAATAGTCGAATATTAGCAAAAGCTCGACTCGACAATATTATATTCGGCTAAAGCTCGGCTCGATAGCTCAATGAGCCTTTATGATGGAAGCTCAAGCTCAGCTCGTGAATATTTGTATTTGGCTCGAGCTCGACTCGAAAGCTATATTTATATCTAATGATGTGTTTCTTTCTAAACAAACTAAAACTAAGAATTTGAGATGCAAGATAATAATTGAATTCAGCTCGAGCTCGACTCAAAAAACTCGATACATTCATAAATGCGTCTGGTGTATTTACATAAAAGTCCTTTAAATATACACAATATATATATAAAAATATATATACATTACTTAAAAACTCGAAAAATTCGACAATAACTCGAGTAGAGCCTATATAAGCTCGAGCACGATTCGTTAAACAATCTGAACTCATTTTTAGGCTCGAATAAGCATGGACAGAACGAGCTCCAGTTAAGTTCAAGCTCGAGTTACTCGACCAAAACTCGAATCGTTTACAATCCTAACATCATAACACAACATAATTAGCAAATAAAGAAAAAAA
>LBNU01008240.1:152762-198947 GCA_014162995.1 Artemisia annua
AAAAAAAAAAAAATATACACTACCCAATTCAACCAATAACAAAGTAGGTTTCATTAATCTAAGCCAAACACACAAAATAAACCTGTAGCCTAGCATGTTAAGAAAGACAAGCATAAAATATAAACCAACACAAGACAGATGATAATTTTATGGAACTTATCTTCAATTGAAATGGAAAACAAGGTGAAAAACCCTTGAAAAAGCTGTCAAAATCCTCGAAGGGTTTTGTTCCCAAAAGTTCACACCCCATAATGAAAAATGAGAAAAGTATGTTATAGAAGGATGAGCACACTCTGATGGCGTCAGGCTTTAGGTGCTGACGCCGTCAGCTCGCCGCCATTAGGGTTCTCGGATGGCCTAGATCCATGTCTGACGCCGTCACTTGTAAATATGCTCTGGGCCGTCACTCTTTAGATTAACACCTGACGGCATAGGATTATTAACACATGACGCCGTCAGGTGTTATTTCCATGTTTTCTTCTTAGGGCGTCACGTATAGTCTGAATCCACTCCTTTGTCATAGTTGGCTGACGGCGTCACCTTGTGACTCTGACGCCGTCAGGTAGGATTTCCAGCATGCTTTTGAGACTTTGTCGTTTTCTTCACTTTATGCTCCAAAAACGCCTAAAATGATGTGTTTTCCAGAATTCTTCTCAAAAGTACCTAAAATGACAAAAGGAACGATTTAGGGCAATATTTGATCATATTAACTCGAATTAGGGCTTAAATGACCCCCTAAAACGGGTACACTTTTCGTCTCATCAAACAACATACTTATTCGCACTCTTTTTAATCTCTTCAACAATTCTTTTATCCATATTCCATTGTTTCAAAGGACTACTTGAGCTTGCATTCTTACCATTCTCAGTGTTGCCTGCATTCTTTGTATATGTCTTCCCCTGAACATTCTTAGGCCTGAACTCCATATGTTTTTTGAAACTTTCCTTCCTTACATTTCCACTTCTGAAGTTAGTACCTCTTTGTTTCTGAGTCATGTTATCATGTTGGTTTCTATAATTTCCATTGTACTCCTTTTGTCTTTGTTGATTATTATAAGATTCTTTGACCTCTACATTCTTTGCTTTTTCCATCTCCTCTTCACTTCTAGGTCTTACAGTACAATTGTCATGATTGTGCCCAAAAACTTTACAATGTGAACACCTAGGAGGTTTCCATGCAAACTCAATCTTAACAAACTTGTTTCCATATTGTCCCTGTATATCATTCTTGTAACAAATCTCAATTCTGTCTTTAAACTCTTTCTCAGCGTTAATCTCAACCAATACCCTAGCATAGCCTAACCTTCCACTACCCTCATTACACATTCTTGCAATAGTTTGGTCCATAATCAATGGCTTCCCTACACCACTAGCCACTGCACTTATCCCTTTTGTACTCCATGCTTCCAGAGGCAAATTTAGAAGTTTCACCCACACAGGCACAGTCACAGGATCTTCTTTCTCAATACACATACTAGGGTTCCATTTTTGAACTAGCAAAGGCTTATCTCTCACCATCCATGTTCCACTTTCAAGTACCTGATTCATCCCATCTTCATTCTTAAACTTGAACAAATACATTCCATTAAGCATAATGATATCCTTAAGCCCCAATCTCCCCCACATTCTTCCTATGTTATACTTTATCTTAGCATATTGCATTTTATACCCAACAAAGTATCCACACAGTGTATGTTCCCATTTCTTACTTCCTTCAATCACCAAATCTTCTTCAAAAACAACCACATCTCTGCCATCTTTCTCAACAGTAGGAATTAAGCGAAGTTTATTATCGAATACACTATTAGCTTTCACAGTATTAGCAAAACTTTTGGCTTCATTTCCAGTCTTGTTCACATTATCATTATTCAGTTTAGGATCAACAGACAATTCATTATTCACTTTGTTCAGAATTTCATTATCATTAGTAATCTCATTCACTTTCTCAGTCAATTTAGGGTTTGTGGATTTGAGGGGACTTACACTGTTTGGATAAGCAGCACTCAAAGGAGGAAATTCATCACTCACTTTTTCCCCAATTGCTTCCTCAACCACCAAATTCTCATTTTGATTATCACTGATCACAGTTCCAGTCACCTCTTCACTCTTCTCAACTGCATCACCATTTACAACCTCTGATTCCCCAATTTCATCATTACTATTACCAGTACCACAATTTCTTTTTTGACTCAATTGTTCAATCACATGATCGTTAAGCCTAGCCGGCAATTTAGGTTTTCTTTTGGATTTCCTATTCGACATGATAGAATTTTAGATCTAATCACTACTTAGAACAAAAAAAACATGAATTAGGCGTTTTCACGATTAAGGAAAAAAACACAATTCAACCAGATAGATCGATGCGAAATGTGATTATGAAGCTTTTGATCAGTTTAGAATTGAAAATTAGGTCAAAAATGATGCAGAATTTAAGGTTTTTGATGAATTTTAATGGCGGAAAAATGGCGGGAAGGTTTTTGGGTTTGTTAGAGGAGAGAGAAAAGGAGACCTTGAATGAAAATTCCTAATTCTTTAGTAAATTGTTATTATATATCACTAGCAGGGTACCTCGCATTGCGACGGGTTCCATATAATCATATTTTTTGGCGAGCAGTTGTGTATAGTTTCTGACAAAATATGATAAACAATTATAGTCCGATTCCTCTTTATTGCCGAACATGACATGGACTCGCAGATCAAGAAAGCGTCAGTGGTCTAAGTCACTATTGGTTCAGCTTCCTTATGATAGCTATAGGCTATTCAGAAATTTAATCAGATACCAACTTTTCAAGCCCATAGTCTCCTCTTGTTTAAATGCAGGAATATCCTAGATCAAATGTTTGTAAGCGAGCAGTACGGCTTCTACTTACAAACTCATATACAACAAAGTATTAATGAAAATATCTTTAAAGTGTGATACTTTGTTTTTATTGCCTTCAGTGACTTTTCCTGAAAATCAGGAAGTGCACTGCTCCTCGAACACTCCCTGATGCACCATTGAGTATAGTATGAAGACAATACCATCCTTCCTTTGGTGCTCCCCCTTCAATCATTCTAAACTCTTCACCATTTAGGGCCCCCCGATGCTCCTTTATACCAATATTGGTTAAAATTAACCATAACCAATTTTCATACTTATCATAACCACTTTAGTTCGTTTTTCATAGAGTGTGGTGATACGAGTTGGAGTGGAGGCCACTGGTGCTTCTTTATTCTTTGGAAATCATTTAGATGGACCCTGATCTTGCAAAAATGAAGAAGAATCATTTAAGGGAAGGGTCAAATTTTGTGGGTTGGAAGAGGATGGTTTAATTTGGTGTTATTAGCCGTCATTCAAGAACGGCTAAGGATTATTAGCAGTTACTCATGAACGGATCTAGATTAAGAGAAACTCACCCGCTTTGATACCACTTGTTCGTCCACACGGTTTGAGCAAATGATGAAATATTCCTATAATAATAAGGATAGTAACAACATCACCCAAAACCATAATAACACCATTTGTAGTTTTTAACGTGTATAAATCTTTATTTGAAATAAATCAAAGATTTACAGTGGAGTAACTCTCGGTAAAACTATTCCGGTTGAGCGACAAATGTAACACTCCTTTGGGAATAACTAGAGACAGCTAGCTTTGCTTAGTTGTTCATGGAGATTCTATCAACTATATGGCTAAGTTCTCCTTATGTGTTTGTTTAGAATTCTACTTATCCCTATTACAAAGTTTCGTTTAAATAAGCAAAGAAATAATGTGGATGCACTTGGGTATAGTAGTTCACTGGCCTTGAAGTAGATAGCACGTGCCTAGAGTACTGGGTGGAGCGTGCTTTAGGTTTTCAATGTTGACAACTTTGTAACCAATATCTTACTTTATCGTCCTTTGATAAGACTCTTAGCTTATCTTCCCAACAAATTTCCGCCCATTCATCAGAGACCAAGTCCATTATAGAGTTAAGTCTTCAGGGTAACTGAGACATTTTTCAGTCCTCAGTCCCACTGGTGTTACTTGTAGCTCCTTTTGTTGAGGCAACATTATCAAGATCTCCTAATGTTTTAATGATGACAAATAAACATACGAAACACATAAAATATCAAACGGTAGCCAAAATCCCCGGAGCCCATATCTGCTCCTAGTGCGCTGCCCACGCATCAACGCGCGGGTGACGCGCCAGGCCACTGTATGGCTTCGGGTGAAATTTGAAAGTCGGCTTTCCCCTTACCCGACAAATGTGGATCTTTCAATACAGGTATGAATATGCTATGTGCTTAATTGAGAATACTCGAAACGAGTTTTGGGATTAGAGAGATCCAACTTTTAAAAGCACCCATTTACGGGAAAACGCCAACTCATGTTCTCTAACTATCGCCTCTAGCCAAGGCTTTTCCAAACTTAGGGAGCTTATATATTTCATGTAACATCATGTGAAAGCGTCCATTTGCTCATATCCCATGCTTACGTCTTCTCTAATTACGTAACGGGTTTACTCCCTTATTGGTCAAACTAAGTCAAAGGTCATGTAACACCCCCAAAATTTGTTTACACAACGGAAGTCTTAATTTGGGTGTTACGTAGAGGATCACAGTCATAATTATAGAAAACGACTCAAAGAGACGTTTTGAAGTTCATTTATTGAATTAAAATGCAAGGATGTTCAATGTATATTACATCACATTATTAAATTGAAAATGACTGTTTGTAAACATTACACCACTGACACAAGGTCAAATGCCCACTCCATGCCTCCGTAGCTGGTTTCAATTACCTGAAATACATGCTAAAAGTCAACAAAATTGTTGAGTGAATCTATAGCGTTTATATTTAAAACAGATGAACACATTTCAAGTATTTCATAAGTAAGTAATAGTTTGTATCGTATGCATATTGCCATAAGTCTCATGAACACAACGTTAACAAGTACGTGAGTCATCGCAATGACATCAACATAGTATATAATGCCCTTAATGAGGAGTTTGCCTATGCTCCTAAGTGTATCAAATAATAGTGCACTTGTCTACCAGGTGAGGGTTAGAACAAATGGGTCTATCAAGCACCAATAGATCTATTCACAAATATTCGCGTTCACTCGCAAGTGACTAAGGTTCATGATAGAAGGGACTTTCAATTAGGCATGTGTCTTATGCAATAATCAAGTAGCATACTATAGTGAAAATAGTTGTTTAAATAATTGTGTTCATATAGAGTAGCATGTATTCCACCCACATAGTTTGTAAAACAAATAAAAAGTGTGGGACTAAAGACTCACCTTAAATGAGAGTGGTTAGATAGCAATCAAGTAATGTCAAATGCAACGGGGAAATGGCTCCAACACGCAACCTGGGTAATATGAGAAACCTTAGTTTCTTGTAGTGGTGTGAGTTGTATTTGTGTAATGCCTTAAGTACAAAAACAATATTTAACATAATATTGTCTCATCTTTATATGTGATGTTGATGAGTCGTGTCAGACTCAGGGTGTAAGGTTTTCAGGTCTTGACTCTTGGTGAAAGCGTTTTGATGATATTAATTAGTGAAAATGGTAATCTTTTGTTATCTAGTTAGTTCTTAAATATTTACTTCTTGTAATTATCATTATTAAAATAATCACTTTCCTTAAGTTCGGGAAATTACAAGTTTAGTCCTTATACTTTGTAATGTTTACATTATTAACCCTGGTGTTTAATAAAATGACATTTAAGCACCCTTAGTTTATAATTATTCCATTTATAACTTTACTTTATCAAATTTATAGTTTTGGTACTCTTTTTCCAATATTTACACTTTTGGTCCTTGTACTTTTAAAGTTGACACTTTTAGTCCTTATGAAATGTATATTTACATTCTTAGTACTTATAATATCAAATTAGTCATAAAATGACAATAACATTCCAAATATACTGTTTTGACACCATATTTACAGAATTTACAGTTTTAGTCCTTGTAGTTTAGAAACTTTGCAAAACTAGTCCTTTATATGTACAATGTTCATTTTAGGTCCTTGTAGTCTCAAATTTATAGGGCTGAGCATGGAAGGTTCAAAACCGAACCGGACCGACAAAACCGACCGAACCGACAAAAACCGAACTGAACCGACAGCCCGTCGGTTCGGTTTCGGTTTAGGTTTTTCATGGTTTTCGGTTTCGGGTCGGTTCGGTTCGGCCCAAAACCGACGAAAACGCACACAAACACACATGAACCGAACCGAACCGACGGACCCGACACAAAAACGAACCAAACCGACCAAATTCGGTTCGGTTTCGGTTTACGTTTTTGGCGATTTTCGGTTTTCGGTTTTGTCGGTTCGGGTCGGTTCGGTTCGGTTTTAGACCGATGCTCAGCCCTACAAATTTATACAAATGACTCAAAATAATTTATATTTACTATTAGTAACCTTAATTTACAGAAATTACAGTTTGTACTCTTAGTTTACATAGTTGGCAGTTTTGGTCCTTATGTTTCATATCTTTCACATTTTTAGTCCAAAATAGGATTTTAGCTTATGACTTTATTCCAAATGATTTGTTAAGCTCTCAGGAGCTTAAAAAACTTACATGAGCTTATCAATTGGCTTATTTTAGCTTAAAGCTTATTATGTGGCTTATTAGGGTGTAAATGGGCCTAACGTGATCTGTTAGGGCCCATTGTGGGTTATGTGGGCCCAGTAGGCTCACAATTGGTTCTGAGGGTTCTTGGGCTCATCATGGGCCTTGCCAAAATGAGGGGGAGCATTGGTGGGCCGTGGAAGAGGCCAACACCAATGGAAGAGTTTGATGGGCTTTAGCCCATTAAGGGTTTTGTTAAGGATTATGTGAATGAACGATGTAGCTTAGGATTGAGCTTGTGAGATCGATTAAACAAGCTTGTGAGTGTGTGATATTTATGTAGCTCGATTACTTAGGTTCCAAAATAACAGTTGATGCAAAAATATATATATGTTGTTCGTATAATTATGGATTTTCGAGGCCAAAGTGTTGGTGAGAAATCCTTTGAAAACACTTAGAATATATTTGGCAGTTTTCATATTTGGTCTAGGTAACTTATTAACGTGTGATTTTTAGTATCTTAGGGTTATGTTAAGCTCGAATAGAGTTCATACACATGTTCTTAAGTATATAAAGATATGTGAGAGTGTTTTGGTTAGGTTAAATGTTAATGTGACAAAGGAGTAAATGAGTGAATGTGTATGTAGTTTATACGAATAGAAAACATGAAAAGAAGTTGAAAATGAACTAAGGGATTTAGAAAACTCACTACACCTTCAAAGGTGGTGATGGTTACGAGCTGTGGGAGGGCTTGGGAGGTCTTGTGAGCTTGTTGGATGGCTTGTTCTTCCTTCTTTCTTCTCGGTACAAAAACAACGAAACAAAGAGTTTGTGTGTGAGTTTTTACGTGGGTTTCTTGTGCATGGGAGTACATACATGAGACAATGACAAGTTGAGAAGACAAAGAGAATATGTGCAGAGGGATAACGAGTAGGGGGGGTAGGATAGCTTGATTGGATAGCAACTTGGGTGTCTAAGTGTGTTTGGAGTCGGTTTGCTAGGTGACGAGGCATGGGGCTTCTAGATACTTGATTTAATTTCGAGTGAGGTATGAAACGAGGGAGTAAGGAGTATGTTGAAGTCTTAGGGTCATTTGTGAAGTCTTGTGGTCAAGTGTGAATGAGTTTGAAGGGAGTTTGGGATGTAGAAACATCAAAGGGTCCGTTTGGTTTAGTAACGTGACCAAAAGGTCACATAATGATCGAGTTGGAGTCTAGGAGTGTCGAGATGAATTATAGACTAGGTTACAAGGGTAGTAGAGTACCTTGGATGATTTGTGGAGGTCGTGGTTGGCTTAGGAGTCCAAACGAGTTTTACGTGATCAAAAATAAATAAGTATAGGTCGAATTATTGGGTGAGAGGTCTTGGGACTTTGGAAACGTGTTTAAGATAGATAGAAGTCCTTAAAATGGGTAATGATGGATTTCCAAAGGTTTGGGTTGGGTTCAAATGGTCTTGAACGCGTTGTGATAATTTATATGAACGTTTTTATATATAACGAGTTGTAAAATTTGAGTTAGGGCACGTTTGTGATTTTGGTGAGTTGTGAGGTGCTTAGAAATGTTTAGGAAGTGAAATGAGAGGGTTTGGAACTTAATAGGATCAATAGAAATGAGTTTGGCATGAAATGGTTAAAGTTGGGTACGTTTGAGAAAACGTATTAGGTTGCTTCAAAATGGTTCTCATTTAGTGTTCATATGATAGGATTAGATTGAGTTATGAGTTGATCTCGATTCTCTTGTGGGTATAGAATGAGGTAGTGCATTTTATTTCATAGGTTGTGTGTAAGAATCGTGAAAACAAGAGCTAAAGTAAACGTGCCTAGGCTTTTGAATACGTATGATTTATTAGTTATGTTATTGGGCCGTTAATGGGCTTGTGATATTCTTAGGCCCATGTGATGTGCAAAAGTGATATGTGTAGTGTTCGTGGGGTAATGTAGGCCCGTTAGGTATTGTAGGGTCCATTTAGTCATGTGGGGCCCACTTGTGAACAATGTGGGTCCTACAGTGAATATTATATTATATTTTATACTTGTGGGGTCCACAAGGGTATATTTTAGTTACGTGAGTGTGGTGGGGTCCACCAATAGGGATGTGGGTCCCTTAGTGGGGTTGTACCTTGTCCAGGTTATTGTGGGTTGCGTGTGAGCTCATTCAAAGTAATTGTAAATCACATAGCACATAATGATTTAGTGTTGCACAATGTAAAATAAAAGTTTAAAATTTAGCCTAAAAATGGGTGTATGAATAGTAATACCTAATTACTCCATGTTTAGTGTTTCCTAATAATTGGGTTTTTAGCAGGATATTACAGTACCTACCCGTCATTCAAATTTCGTCCCGGAATTTTAGGTTTGTGTGATGTCATGGGTGCTCTCGGCGAACAAGTGAGGGTATTTGTCGCGGATTCTGTCTTCACGTTCCCACGTATACTCGGGTCCTCTTTGGGAGTTCCAACGAACTTTGACGATGGGTATACGGCTATGTTTCAATCGCTTCACTTCACGGTTCATAATTTCTATGGGTTCTTCCGTGAAGGTCAGTTTCTCATCAAGCTGAATCTCTTTCAGCGGTACCACTAAGGTTTCATCAGAAACACTTCTTCAGGTTTGAAACGTGAAATACATCATGTACACGGCTAAGTTCTTCCGGTAGTTCAAGTCTATAGGCCACGGGGCCAATCCTTTCTTGGATCTTGAAGGGTCCAATGTATCGGGGGTTTAGTTTCCGCGCTTTCCAAAGCGGACGGTTCCTTTCCAGGGTGATACTTTCAACATTACTTTGTCTCCAACTTGAAATTCCATTGGCTTTCGCCTCACATCGGCGTAGCTTTTCTGCCTATCCCTAGCAGCTTGCAATCGTTGTCGGATTTTAACAATCTTTTAAGTAGTCTCATGTACTAGCTCAGGTCCTGTGATCTGAGCTTCACCAACTTCAGCCCAGGAAATTGGAGATCTACACTTTCTACCATAAAGGGCCTCAAATGGGGCTGCTTTAATACTAGCATGATAGCTATTGTTGTACGAAAACTCGGCTAACGGCAGATGTTTATCCCATCCTTTACCAAAGTCAATCACGCATGCTCGAAGCATGTTTTCCAATGTTTGTATTGTTCTCTCGTTTTGTCCATCCATTTGCGGATGGTACGCGGTGCTCATGTCTAAGCGCGTGCCTAAAACTTTCTGCAGGGATTGCCAAAAGTTTGAGGTAAAACGGCTATCTCTATCGGAGATGATTGAGACGGGTACTCCATGTCGGGTCACGATTTCCTTCAGATACAAATATGCGAGGGTACTTACCTCATCGGTCTCTCGTATGGGTAAGAAATGGGCAGATTTTGTGAGTCGATCAACGATAACCCATATAGTATCTAACCAGCGGTTGTTCGTGGGAGTTTGGTGATAAAGTCCATGGTGATTCGCTCCCATTTCCAAACAGGAAGGTCAGGTTGAGTAAGTAATCCATATGGTCGTTGACATTCGGCCTTGACTCTTGAACATGTTAAGCACTTTTCGACATACTCAGTAATGTCAGCTTTCATGTTTGTCCACCAATACAACTTCTTGATGTCTTGGTACATCTTGTTGGCTCCGGGGTGAATGGAGTATTTGGATTTATGTGACTCTTGCATGATGAGGTCTCGAATACCTCCATAATGCGGAATCCAACTTCTTTCTCCATAACACAAGGTTCCATCGGCTCGTTTCACAAAACCATTTTCGCTCTCCGGCATACCATAGATCCTTTCTTTAGGACGGTTTTCTTCCTTAAGAGCCTCAGTTTGTGCTTGCAAGATTTGTTCGGATAGGGGTGACCAAATTGTCATTCCTAGCGATCGTACTCGCAGAGGTTTTATACATTCCTTTCGGCTTAACGCATCGGCCACGACGTTGGCCTTTCCGGGGTGGTAACGGATTTCGCAATCATAATCACTAAGTAATTCCAACCATCTTCGCTGTCTCATGTTTAGCTCTTTCTGGTCAAGAATATGTTGTAAGCTCTTGTGGTCGGTGTACACTGTACACTTCGTACCATAGAGATAATGTCTCCATATCTTGAGAGCAAAAACTACAGCTCCAAATTCCAAATCATGCGTTGTGTAATTTTCCTCGTTCTTCTTAAGTTGTCACGAAGCGTATGCTATAACCTTGCTTTGTTGCATCAATACATCACCCAGTCCGTGGTGCGATGCATCACAATAGATTACAAATCCATCATTTCCTTCGGGTAATGCTAGTATGGGGGCTTCACAAAGCTTTTGTTTTAGAAGTTGAAAAGCTTTCTCTTGTTTCTCTCCCCACTCATACTTCTTGTCTTTTTGGGTCAGTTTCGTTAAAGGCTTCGCAATCTTGGAGAAATTCTCAATAAATCTCCTGTAGTACCCAGCAAGTCCTAGGAATTGCCAGATTTCTGTAGGGTTGGTAGGAGATGACCATTCCTTAACAGCTTTTATCTTTGCGGGATCCACATGAATGCCTTTGCTATCTATGACATGTCCAAGGAATTGTACGCTCGAGATCCAAAACTCACATTTGGAAAATTTTGCATACAATTGTTCTGCCTTGAGTAACTCGAGTGTAGTTTTCAGATGTTGGGCATGCTCTTCCTGGTTACGCGAGTAAATGAGAATATCGTCTATGAATACAATCACGAACTTATCTAGGTATGGTTTGCACACTCGGTTCATTAAGTCCATAAATACGGCTGGTGTGTTGGTTAACCCAAACGGCATCACTTGAAATTCATAATGTCCATAGCGAGTCCTAAAGGCGGTTTTCGGAATATCTTCTTCTCGAACTCTCAATTGGTGATATCCGGACCTTAAGTCAATCTTTGAGTACACACTCGACCCTTGTAGTTGATCAAATAAGTCATCAATGCGGGGTAGCGGGTATCTATTTTTCACCGTCAGCTTGTTTAACTCTCGATAATCGATGCACATCCGAAATGATCCATCTTTCTTCTTGACAAACAATACCGGGGCTCCCCATGGCGAGGAACTCGGGCGAATGAATCCTTTATCTGACAGCTCTTTCAGTTGTTCGGATAGCTCTTTCATTTCGGAGGGTGCTAAACGGTAGGGCGCTTTTGCTACGGGTGCAGCTCCTGGCACCAAATCAATTCGAAATTCGACTTGACGAACAGGCGGAAGACCAGGTAAGTCTTCGGGAAACACTTCGGGAAAGTCTCTCACTATAGGTACATCCTCAAGTCGCTTCTTCTCAGACTTTTCCTCAATTATTTGGGCCATAAACACTTGACATCCATCGTTTATGTACTTCACCGTCCTAATAAATGAGATGATTCCAAATCGATTCCTACTTCTATCGCCTTGCACCACAAGAGTTTTGTCTTCTAGCGGTATGTGAACCATTTTCTCATTGCAAACTATCCAGGCGCGATGTTTTGATAACCAATCCATTCCAATCACTATGTCAAAACTACCAAGTTGGATGGGCACTAAATTTATAAGGAAAGGTTTGTTTTGCAGGGTTATGGTGCAACCTAGGAGTACAGTGTTAGTGCCTATCACAATACCATTGGCCATTTCGATCTCATAGGTGGTACCTAACTTAGTTGGGGCAATGTCTAATAATGAAGCAAAAGTTGTATCTACGAAACTTCTATCAGCACCTGAATCAAATAAAACTTTTGCACTATGCTGATTTATTAAAAACGTACCCGTGATGACATCAGGGTTCCTTGGGGCATCTCCATCTCTCATCACGTACGCTCTCACACGTACGGGGAAATCAACATTCCTGTTAGTGCATTGACTCTTGTAGTGTCCCTTTTCTCCGCAACGGTGACACACTACGCTTACAGGTTGTAGGTTTGCTCTGGTAGCTTTGCAATCATTGGTCTTGTGTCCTATCCCTCGGCATTTCCCACACTTGGCAATACAGGGGCCAGTGTGGTGCATTTTGCACTTGTTGCACAAGGGTTTGACACCAGCATATCCCGATGTAGTCACGTAAGCCTTGGCAGCTTCTTGCCTATGATTCTGTTTGTGGTGATGAGCATTACGGTTGTGGTGATAGTTTCGGTTACGCTCATTACCAGCATTCTTGTTACTGCCATGCAGGACAATCCTCCTATCATCATTCTTTCGCTTGTGATCATTACGTTCCACAGCAGCCTTACGCTTAATTTCCCGGTCTAAAAGTCTTTGAGCAATTGTCATCGCCTCCTCAAGTGTTGAGGGTTTTGAGGCGGTAACATTTCCTTCAATACTTTGGGGTAATCCTTCGATGTACTTTTCTAGGGTTTTATCCAAATCAGTCACAACACCCGGGCATAATACAGCTAGTTCCTGAAATCGACGGTTATAGGCTCTCAACTCAACCCCTTTTACCATCAAATAGTGGAATTCATCCTCCAATTTTTTGATTTCAGACCTTGAGCAGTATTTCCTAAGGATTTTTTCCTTAAATTCCATCCAAGTAATCTGATAAGCTTCTTCGGTTCCCATACCTTGCACTACAGAATTCCACCAGGATTGAGCTTCATCCAATAGGGTTCCTGTTGCATAGGTTACCTTACAATTATCGGGGCAACCACTTCTCATAAATACAGTTTCAGAACGTTCAAACCAACGGGCAAGAGCAGTTGCTCATTCAGTACCCTTGTAGTAAGTGGGTTGACAGCTCATGAAATCCTTGTAGGTACACTTCCGTGGAAAGATAGTTGGTTGTTCATCAGCAGTCTCACTCGCATTGCTGGAACGGTTCAAGGGTGTAGGTTGATTTCCAAGTGCAGCAGCCAGACCCTCAGCAATCATTCTCCGGATGTCTTCCGGGGTCAAAGGTGGAATTGATCCTGATGCTGGAGTAGGAGCTGGTGCTGGCATTGGAGTCGGTTCAGGCAAAGCAGTTGTGTTCCTTGTGCTCGGCATTTTCTGTCAAGATCAACAGAAATGTAAGTTTATTTTTCCATGCTGGAATATCTCAAGCACAAGTTACATATCGATGATGTTGTTGTTATGGTAATTACACCGTTTGCGTCTATATATAACCAGATCTTATTTTATCACTTGGTCGTGTAATTACTAAGGTATACAATGACTCATTGTCTACGAAAGCTAGACTTGAAACTTCTCGTATATATATCTCCTTTTTATTTGTTGTTTTTCCGAAACCATCTTTGTTAAAGTTTTCTTTCTACGTAAAGAACCATAATCTTCTTTAGTTATTACAACATGTTTGAACATCGTTCTCACACACATGCACATAATATTTCCGTTGTCGGCAATAAAGTCACCTCACGTTTGAATACAATTCACAACATACATGGATAAGATCATCACAACATGTTTTGAATACCATTCACAACATATGTTAAAATCAACCACGGGAATGTAAATCGACATAGAAAATGTAGTAAAAACCAAATACCATAATATACATTAATACTTTGTCCGTTGTTGTTCTAAAGAAACAAAAGAAACATACAAACGTCACAAGTCATTGATTAAGTTACATATTTTGGCATAGTTCATCCCATACTACATAAAACACATGATTTCCATCTTCATTCCTGGTGCCTTGCTTGCTCCTTGATCATGGCAATCTCGTCCATCAGAGCTTGAATCTCCCATCTTTGAAATTCATGCACTCCCTTAATCCTATTCTCAAGTTCTCGAAGTCGACTCTCATAGTACTCAGGTGGGGGTATATTTTGGGTGGCACGGTTTGTTGCTGTGGTTGAAGATTCTCCGGTTTCATAAACTCTAGGGGGAAAACCTGGAGGGTGAGAGGGGACATTTCCTGAGGGTACCATCCCTCGGGAAAAAGGTGCATCAGGGAAGGTTTGGGTAAGCAGGTTGAACCAAAAGTCCGGGTTAACTCGTGGAGGTGAACATGGTGGAGAGGGTGGAATAGCATCATAATGTTCTGGTGAGGATGGTGGTGAGTTTCCAAAAACGTCAAAAGGAGAATTCGGGGAAGGTCGTCGGTACCTACGACGAGGAGTATGGATACGTATCGGACTTGTAGGGGTCCTCCTAAAGGGTCTCATGAATGGTTCAGGTTCATATGGTCCTAGTATCCTAACTCTTCTTCCTCGAAAGACTTGGGTGAGTGGAGGTGGTGGTGGTAAGGTAGGTGGAGTTTCTGTTCCTGGGTCAGGGGACCAACGCCAAGTTGACACAAGTCTCTCGTCGGCTGACGAAGAGTTGGAGTTGTCAGTTGGTGTTGTTGGGTTTACTAAAGGGGTAGTGGTGATAGGTGGGATCACTGACAAAGCAGTGTCTTCAACCTCAAGCTCGGAGGAGGAGGTAGCGTGATGTGAACGGGTAGACATGGTACTACTGTAATAACCCAATTAATAGTAATATAAGTTGCTAATCTAGCATCTAGCACATAATTCATACAGCAAGTGTAATACTTTTAAGCAAGCATCGTAGTTGAGTAGGCATGGAGGGCTCGCGGTGGTGTGGTGTAATAGGTCCGTTTAAAAATGTAGTTATAGTCCAATGTTTGAAAATACATTTGGTTCTCTATAACCAGGGCTCTGATGCCAATCTGTAACACCCCCAAAATTTGTTTACACAGCGGAAGTCTTAATTTGGGTGTTACGTAGAGGATCACAGTCATAATTATAGAAAACGACTCAAAGAGACGTTTTGAAGTTCATTTATTGAATTCAAATGCAAGGATGTTCAATGTATATTACATCACATTATTAAATTGAAAATGACTGTTTGTAAACATTACACCACTGACACAAGGTCAAATGCCCACTCCATGCCTCCGTAGCTGGTTTCAATTACCTGAAATACATGCTAAAAGTCAACAAAATTGTTGAGTGAATTTATAGCGTTTATATTTAAAGCAGGTNTTTGTTCCTGGGTCAGGGGACCAACGCCAAGTTGACACAAGTCTCTCGTCGGCTGACGAAGAGTTGGAGTTGTCAGTTGGTGTTGTTGGGTTTACTAAAGGGGTAGTGGTGATAGGTGGGATCACTGACGAAGCAGTGTCTTCAACCTCAAGCTCGGAGGAGGAGGTAGCGTGATGTGAACGGGTAGACATGGTACTACTGTAATAACCCAATTAATAGTAATATAAGTTGCTAATCTAGCATCGAGCACATAATTCATACAGCAAGTGTAATACTTTTAAGTAAGCATCGTAGTTGAGTAGGCATGGAGGGCTCGCGGTGGTGTGGTGTAATAGGTCCGTTTAAAAAAAAACAAAAAAAACATAGTTATAGTCCAATGTTTGAAAATACATTTTGTTCTCTATAACCAGGGCTCTGATGCCAATCTGTAACACCCCAAAAATTTGTTTACACAGCGGAAGTCTTAATTTGGGTGTTACGTAGAGGATCACAGTCATAATTATAGAAAACGACTCAAAGAGACGTTTTGAAGTTCATTTATTGAATTCAAATGCAAGGATGTTCAATGTATATTACATCACATTATTAAATTGAAAATGACTGTTTGTAAACATTACACCACTGACACAAGGTCAAATGCCCACTCCATACCTCCGTAGCTGGTTTCAATTACCTGAAATACATGCTAAAAGTCAACAAAATTGTTTAGTGAATCTATAGCGTTTATATTTAAAACAGATGAACACATTTCAAGTATTTCATAAGTAAGTAATAGTTTGTATCGTATGCATATTGCCATAAGTCTCATGAACACAACGTTAACAAGTACGTGAGTCATCACAATGACATCAACATAGTATATAATTCCCTTAATGAGGAGTTTGCCTATGCTCCTAAGTGTATCAAATAATAGTGCACTTGTCTACCAAGTGAGGGTTAGAACAAATGGGTCTGTCAAGCACCAATAGATCTATTCATAAATATTCGCGTTCACTCGCAAGTTACTAAGGTTCATGATAGAAGGGACTTTCAATTAGGCATGTGTCTTATGCAATAATCAAATAGCATACTATAGTGAAAATAGTTGTTTAAATAATTGTGTTCATATAGTGTAGCATGTATTCCACCCACATAGTTTGTAAAACAAGTAAAAAGTGTGGGACTAAAGACTCACCTTAAATGGGAGTGGTTAGATAACAATCAAGTAATGTCAAATGCAACGGGGAAATGGCTCCAACACGCAACCTGGGTAATATGAGAAACCTTAGTTTCTAGTAGTGGTGTGAGTTGTATTTGTGTAATGCCTTAAGTACGAAAACAATATTTAACATAATATTGTCTCATCTTTATATGTGATGTTGATGAGTCGTGTCAAACTCAGTTAGTAAGGTTTTCAGTTCTTGACTCTTGGTGAAAGTGTTTTGATGATATTAATTAGTGAAAATGGTGATCTTTTGTTATCTAGTTAGTTCTTAAATATTTACTTCTTGTAATTATCATTATTAAAATAATCACTTTTCTTAATTTTGGGAAATTACAAGTTTAGTCCTTATACTTTGTAAAGTTTACATTATTAACCCTGGTGTTTAATAAAATGACATTTAAGCACCCTTAGTTTATAATTATTCCATTTATAACTTTACTTTATCAAATTTATAGTTTTGGTACTCTTTTTCCAATATTTACACTTTTGGTCCTTGTACTTTTAAAGTTGACACTTTTAGTCCTTATGAAATGTATATTTACATTCTTAGTACTTATAATATCAAATTAGTCATAAAATGACAATAACATTCCAAATATACTATTTTGACACCATATTTACAGAATTTACAATTTTAGTCCTTGTAGTTTAGAAAGTTTGCAAAAATAGTCCTTTATATGTGCAATGTTCATTTTAGGTCCTTGTAGTCTCAAATTTATTCAAATGACTCAAAATAATTTATATTTACTATTAGTAACATTAATTTGCAGAAATTACAGTTTGTGCCCTTAGTTTACATAGTTGGCAGTTTTGGTCCTTATGTTTCATATCTTTCACATTTTTAGTCCAAAATAGGATTTTAGCTTATGACTTTATTCCAAATCATTTGTTAAGCTCTCAGGAGCTTAGAAAACTTACATGAGCTTATTAGTTGGCTTATTTTAGCTTAAAGCTTATTATGTGGCTTATTAGGGTGTAAATGGGCCTAACGTGATTTGTTAGGGCCCATTGTGGGTTCTGTGGGCCCAGTAGGCTCACAATTGGTTCTGAGGGTTCTTGGGCTCATAATGGGCCTTGCCAAAATGAGGGGGAGCATTGGTGGGCCGTGGAACAGGCCAACACCAATGGAAGAGTTTGATGGGCTTTAGCCCATTAAGGGTTTTGTTAAGGATTCTGTGAACGAACGGTGTATTTTAGGATTGAGCTTGTGAGATCGATTAAACAAGCTTGTGAGTGTGTGATATTTATGTAGCTTGATTACTTAGGTTCCAAAATAACAGTTGATGCAAAAATATATATATGTTGTTCGTATAATTATGGATTAACGAGGCCAAAGTGTTGGTGAGAAATCCTTTGAAAACACTTAGAATATATTTGGCAGTTTTCATATTTGGTCTAGGTAACTTATTAACGTGTGATTTTTAGTATCTTAGGGTTATGTTAAGCTCGAATAGAGTTCATATACATGTTCTTAAGTATATAAAGATATGTGAGAGTGTTTTGGTTAGGTTAAATGTTAACGTGACAAAGGAGTAAATGAGTGAATGTGTTTGTAGTTTATACGAATAGAAAACATGAAAAGAAGTTGAAAATGAACTAAGGGATTTAGAAAACTCACTACACCTTCAAAGGTGGTGATGGTTACGAGCTGTGGGAGGGCTTGGGAGGTCTTGTGAGCTTGTTGGATGGCTTGTTCTTCCTTCTTTCTTCTCGGTATAAAAACAACGAAACAAAGAGTTTGTGTGTGAGTTTTTACGTGAGTTTCTTGTGCATGGGAGTACATACATGAGACAATGACAAGTTGAGAAGACAAAGAGAATATGTGCAGAGGGATAACGAGTAGGTAATGATGGATTTCCAAAGGTTTGGGTTGGGTTCAAATGGTCTTGAACGTGTTGTGATAATTTATATGAATGTTTTTATATATAACGAGTTATAAAATTTGAGTTAGGGCACGTTTGTGATTTTGGTGAGTTGTGATGTGCTTAGAAATGTTTAGGAAGTGAAATGAGAGGGTTCGGAACTTAATAGGATCAATAGAAATGAGTTTGGCATGAAATGGTTAAAGTTGGGTACGTTTGAGAAAACGTATTAGATTGCTTCAAAACGGTTCTCATTTAGTGTTCATATGATAGGATTAGATTGAGTTATGAGTTGATCTCGATTCTCTTGTGGGTATAGAATGAGGTAGTGCATTTTATTTCATAGGTTGTGTGTAAGAATCGTGAAAACAAGAGCTAAAGTAAAAGTTCCTAGGCAATTGAATACGTATGATTTATTAGTTATGTTATTGGGCTGTTAATGGGCTTGTGATATTCTTAGGCCCATGTGATGTGCAAAAGTGATATGTGTAGTGTTAGTGGGCTAATGTAGGCCCATTAGGTATTGTAGGGTCCATTTAGTCATGTGGAGCCCACTTGTAAACAATGTGGGTCCTACAGTGAATATTATATTATATTTTATACTTGTGGGGTCCACAAGGGTATATTTTAGTTACCTGAGTGTTGTGGGGTCCACCAAGAGGGAAGTGGGCCCCTTTGTGGGGTTGTATCTTGTCCAGGTTATTGTGGGTTGCGTGTAAGCTCATTCAAAGTAATTATAAATCACATAGCACATAATGATTTAGTGTTGCACAGTGTAAAATAAAATTTTAAAATTTAGCCTAAAAATGGGTGTATGAACAGTAATACCTAATTACTACATGTTTAGTGTTTCCTAATAATTGGGTTTTTAGCAGGATATTACAATCAAAAAGTTCCTCTCTATGAATGAAAAAATCCTAAAATATCTATAGATTTTACATTCTGACAGCGTCAGCTTATAGCTTCTGACGCTGTCAACTCGCCGTGTTTAGGGTTTTCGGATCACCTAGATCCACTTCTAACAGTGTCACCTTATAAAATCCTCTGGGTCGTCTCTCTTTAGCATTACACGAGACGGCCTACATTTTGTAACACCTGACGCCGTCAGGTGTTAAACCTTGACTTCTTCCTTGGGCTTCTGGTACAAACAATAATCCACCTCATTTGTCTTCAAGTGATAGCGTCACCTTATGGTGTCTGACGCCGTCAGGTACAATTTCCAGCATGATTTCATGACTTTGTCGTTTTCTTCACTTTTTGCTCCAAAAACGTCCAAAATGCTTCATTTTCCAGAATTCCTCTCAAAAGTACCTAAAATGACAAAAGGAACGATTTAAGGTAATATTTGATCATAAAATCACGATTTAGGGATTAAATGACCCCCTAAAAGCATAACACTTTTCGCCTCATCAAATACCCTTACACTTGAGATTTGCTTGTCCTCAAGCAAATGCGCTTTTATTCCAATCAAAATATAAGCTAGGGGTCATTTAACACTAATATAAAAGTAATTACAACAAATGATCATTCCTCCCTAGTCATAACAAGCACGGAAATCATACACTAGCACCTCACAAATAGTGTTTGGATACTCTCATCTCTCGGGTGTTATAAACCTATATATAACTAATGGAAATTGTAGGACCTTAGATCTATAACTTTATCACACAATATAAGCACAATATAAAGTAAAGATGGTGACTTGATGATATAGTGTGGCGTTAAGATGAAGAGAGAAAGAGATGAAATATGGAACTTTTATTCAAGAGAAACACACACACTTACACACTCAAGCACACACCTCAAATGAACCTTTGAGGTGTTTATATAGTAACATACATGCTACCCTAATAGGCTTTCTATGGGCTTGGGCTTGGGCTTGGGCTTGGATTACATAAACATTACATACTTAACTTCTTACATATTAGCTTACCAAGTCCCACGAGCCCATTATCTATTTCTATCACACGACATACAAAGTTCCTAAAACTAGAATGACAGCCACTTTTCTTTAATAATTCTTTAATGCTAACAATCTCCCCCTAAGGGGTGGTCATTCGAATGATGCTCCACGTGATTAGGTCTTTTGTCTCCTTGGTCTTTGAACTTTGTGTGTCGTTGTAGAGTAGTCATTAGTCTTTGTTCCTTCATGCTTTGTGATCTTTGATAAACGACTTTTCTTCGTTCTTTGTTCTTTTGTGTTGTGGTGGAGTCATCTGCCTTTCGTCACTTCTTTATCTTTGGAGGTTATACGCCTTTCCAACATGCTCATACGTCTTTAATCTTACATACATTTGCTGTTCCCGTTCTTTCACACTGATCTTTGTCACTTTACTTTGTAGATTCTTTCACATAACGTAGAATCTTTCTTTGACCTCTTCATTGCATCGATCTTTGGTGAGAACTTTCTTTGACTTTGAGATGTATGTATGAGCATGTGGAAACTGGTGTCACGATGGTGGTTGTAGCTGCATAAAATTAGTTAGTAATAAAACAACTGGTAATTACAGGTTCGGAATTAGAGATCGTCAACAGCATAGTGTGAAGACTCCTTCTAACCCTTACCAAGGCCGTTCCCAAATCGGATGCCCTCGAGAGAGCTTACAAGATCTACCGAAGTAAATCAACGATTGGGTGAGTCGCTGGAGATCACCCCACGACTGNGTATGTATGAGCATGTGGAAACTGGTGTCACGATGGTGGTTGTAGCTGCATAAAATTAGTTAGTAATAAAACAACTGGTAATTACAGGTTCGGAATTAGAGATCGTCAACAGCATAGTGTGAAGACTCCTTCTAACCCTTACCAAGGCCGTTCCCAAATCGGATGCCCTCGAGAGAGCTTACAAGATCTACCGAAGTAAATCAACGATTGGGTGAGTCGCTGGAGATCACCCCACGACTGTAGACCGTCTGAAACCACTGCAAACACTATGCGTAACCTACAAGAGATTACCGAAGTGACCTGCTATCAGGGCTGTTTGATGTTGACCCTGGCAGGAGTTTCCATTCAATCACTGAGAATCACAGTTGTGAATCCTCTCATAAATGTTCTGGCAGATTGCTAAGATCTGCATAGGATTCTAAAGTTTACATCTGGCGTCCTTAATGTTGAACAACCAGTGTAGAAGTATCATGTGCTCTTATGAGATCTTTTGATGAATCTCGGGGCTCTAGACTCAATAAGTGCACATTTGGTTTCCTATCCGGAGATTAGGGAGAGGTCTCCTGTTTCAATATCAACCATCTCTAAGAGACAAGTCGATAGATTACACCGGTTCCCCGTGAGAATGAAACAAGTACCTTTTGAGAGATACTCGAGTGGCTAAGAAGGTTTAGTGCATTGCGTCACTGGGTCCATGACGTCTTTATCTTCAATACCGGTGTCACCTTAGTAACAACAAGTAGCATATGAGTTGAACCCGGTGTCTGCCCTAAGGTTGAACATATGGAGGGCTATTTCTTTTCACCCTTTTCATTACTTTTCTTTTTAATTCTTCAACCCCTTCTTTCTCCTTTCATTCTTTTCTCCTTTTTTCAAATCATACCTAAGGACTTCTAATTCTAATCTATTGGAATTGTCCTTGGGTAGATCCCTCCGGCTCTGGCGGATCATAGGACGGTTTTTCCTAACCTTAGTCACCTTATAACTTCATGACTATCCTATTGTTGCCATCAAACCAAATATTTGAAAATCTTCTCAAAGTGTTTATGATAATGAAACATATTTTGTTAACACTTTGAGAGTTTTGATTTCATTTTGAAGAACTCCCCCTTCACATGTGCTCATGCAATTTTTAAGAAATATGCACATGCGGGTGGAGTTTGCACTTTTGAATTGATCCACTTTCAGTGAACAAGATCGATTCGAGACATGTTTACATCACTAGTTAGACTAGATTGAAATTATTACCCGGCCTGGTCAAGTCCAAAGAAAGTTTCTCGAATTGGTACATTCTACTTAGACAAGTCCTATTCGAGACACGTTTACATCACTGGTTAGACCAGCTTGAAATTATTACCCGTCCAGGATAAGTCTTTTCGATTACTGACATTTAAGTTTTCGTCAATTCGAGGGTTATAACTGAGTCGAGCTCTTTTGACATTCTTCCACAATCTTTTATCATTTTTGATCACATTTAATCACGTCTTCTCCCCCTCAAAAATAGCATATCGTGATATTTTTTATATCAACTGATTAGTAGAAAAAAGCTTTTGGAGAGATAGACGGATTTGATTTTGCATGAAATCGGAACATTTTTCTTATGATTTTTATACTCCCCCTTAATAAAAGCATATTTTTAAACATAGAGTTTAAAATCAATTTTAAGGGTTTGGAGGGAGTTGCCTTTTTGAAATGCGAGTTATGTACTGAAATGTACACAAGTCATTTTGTGAAAACGAGTTTTTGGATGAAATCTTTTTGTTTGTTTATACTCGAACTTTTTGAAAAGAATTTTGGTTTTGAACGTTCGAGTCCTGATCTGAAATAATCAGAAGTCAACATTTAAGTCCGGGTTTCGTACTGAAGTATACTAAAGCCATTTTTTTGAGAAAAAGAGAGAAACGACATGTTTTAGAAAACATTTTAGTGAACTCCCGCTCAAGCATATGTACATATCCGTGTCATTATTGAATGACATTTCTAGAAACGTACATAATATCGATTATACGAGAGACATGTCGTGAGAAGAATATTTTTGGATTTTTGATTTTATATTGTTTTTGGATTTTTGAAATTTTCTATTTTTGTATTTTGTTTTTGTTGGTTTTTCAAATTTTGTATTTTGTTTTTGTTTTTATAAAAGAAATGGAAAATCAAAAATAGAAGATTGAAAGAATGATTTTGCAAAATTAAGAGAATTAAAACCCTCTGATGAACTGGGTTCTGAGATAGTTGAAGCACCTGCAACTAAAGACGAAGAGGTTTCACAAATAACAGTATTAGAAGTACATGTTTCCTCACATTGAGGGTGTTCGCTATCAATGGTTGTAGTGGTTTCTACTTCCTTATCCTGATGATTTACACTATTAATTGTCTTGGTGCAACTATAAAAAATCTTTCTGTGGGAATCCATCTAAGACCAACGTTAACTGTTTTAAAAACTTTTCCTGTAGGAATCCACCTAAGGTAAGATCTAGGCGTAGTTTTCTTATCAGGTGTAGCGGAAGTCTCAGTTTTTGAAAAACTACATCCTCTAGATGTACACCTATTAGGTTCCTTATCTTTTTTCGTTTTCTCAACGGGGGATGTCTTAGTGGATTGTGCCTTGACACTTGATTTTCCTTTCTTGAGAAATTGTGCAATACATGCATCGTGATTAGCTGAAAAAACACATTTTAGACATGCAGGACAGACAAATTCAACATTTTTGTTTAAAACAACTTTAACTTTGTCACTACAGTCATTTGGAAATTGCTTTTTGTTCGAAAAAGACTCAACATAGCTAGTGTTGTTTTCTACGTGCATAGCTTTTTCTTTTTCGCAACTACTTTTAGATGTAGGCCAATCCCTAGTCTTTTGTTGATTGTTCCTAGGTAATGGTTTACTACTACTAGCAGTACTTTGGAATCTTGTAGAATTCATCACACTAGGTTTTGTACCTAAAATTCCGTCTTTTCAAATTTGTGCCTGTTTCTTAGCTTCTTCTAGATGGTGATTTTGGACCAAGTCATTAGAACCAACAGATTCTTTAGCAGTTTTTGTGGTCACATTCGGTGTACTATTCCTAGAAGGACCAGAAGTAAGCACATTTGTGTTTCATTCTACAACATTTGCATTTTCAACAATCTTTTCAATATCTTTTTCCTTGGGCAAGGGTTGTAGAGTGACTGGTTTTGTCAAATCCTTTTTCTGATCGACTTTTAGAGCAAACCGAGAAATTGACATTTTGGTTTTTCAACAGTTTTTGAAGCATTTGGTTTCTCCGAAGTCGATGGTTATGCAAACTTAGTATCCACACCCTTCCCTTTTAGACTTTCTAGCTGAGACCTCAAAAGATCATTTTGCGCTTTCATGTTTTTGAAGGCACGCTCATATGACAATTTGTCATACTTGCATTCTTCGGTTTTCCGATGAAGTTGTTTAAAATATGATACATTTTCTTTTTCAAGTTTACTAAGAGCATTTTCATATTTTGAAACAATTGCGGAGGTCTCAGCTCGGAGTCTTTCATCGTCTTCAAAAGAATATGTTTGCAGAATAATGGACATAATATTGGTAGACATAACTGCTTCCAAGAGAGAGTCATTCAAATTTTCCAAAATGTTGATGTTTTCACGAGTTTCATTAGCTTCCTTTACCAGGGATTTGTGATCCTTGACGAAGTCAGCTGTTTCTTTTAAAAATGCTTATTCAAAATGAATTACTCTCGCACTGATGTTATTCAATGGAATAGTAATTTCAGTTTCAAACACCATTTTCATTTCTTTATGAAAACTGGAATGCCAATTGTTAATACTGATTGTAGTTTTAGACATAACAATCTGTTGGAGTGTTTCAATTCTCTTTTTAACGTCATCAAGAATGTCTCTAGCCTCACTTGTGTTAAAAGGATTGTTCGAAGATATTTGTTCCATGTTTGAAAGAGTTTTAGAGACAACTTGTGGTTTTGAAAGCATTTTCTTAACAACTGGTTTTTTGAAAACATTTGGTGTTTGTTTTTGAGGGACAAAAGTGATTCCATTAAATTTGTTCCATTTGTTGTAATCAATTGGTTTCAAATCTGGATTCTTTTGTTTCATTTTCGTTATGGTCTCTTCAGCAAGTTCTATCGTTTCCTCAGAATCCCGAACAACGGGAGGATCATGTTTATCATATATCACATTTCCATTATACAAAACATTCTGTTCTTTCTGAGCTTTCTTGAGAGTATAAGGGTTTTCACAACCGATAGCCATTTTCTTCATTGTATGTAAAAACGGGTTTGGGTCTTTAATGAGCATATGAATGGTTTGAGCGGAATGACCCGTTTTCACAAGCAAATCTTCCAACTTTTTGATTGTTACTTGTTTCTCAACAATTTCATCAAGAAGATCGTTTTCTCGTTTAGAAAAATCTGCTTTCAACTGTTTCTTTTCTTTTTCAAGATCAAAACAAGTTGATTTTTGTTTAGAAAGTTGGTTTTGCAAATCAGAAATTTTCGTGTTTAAGGATTTTATTTTCATGTGTGAATTAACATCAAGTGTATCAAACTTGATTTGCAATAGTTTTTCCCTTGAAACGGAATTTTGATAACCAGTTTCTAATTCTGACAGACGTTTTTTATGAAACTCAAAAGCTTTTTCGTTTTCCTTATACCTCTCAAGCTCAGCGGTCAATTTCTCATTCGCAGCCTTAACATTGTGATTGACCTTTTTCACATTTTCAATTTCAGTACTACAATTGTTCAATAATGATTCAAATAAAGCACATGTTTCCTCGTCATTCTCAACATGCTGGGAAACTGAGCCTCCACTTTGATTCATATCGGGAGTTGCCGAATAAATATTACTACAACTCGGCGTGTCCAGGTATGTATCATAAGTGGTTGCTGGAGTCTCAGAATGCTGTTCCTCATGAGGGGACATATCAAGTATATCATTATTGTTGCAGGATGGTACCTCAGAGACTGCAGTGGTGTCATAAACAGGAGGTGTGTCAGAATCTGTGCCATACTTAGCCTCCTGAAGATTTGCCATAAAGATGCAATTCACATTTATATCCTCTCTGTCTTCCATTTCATCCATAAGTGCCATGAAATCATTTTCCTCAGCATTCAACTGGAATCCTGTCTCTTCTTTTTGTGCTAGCATCAATGCTTTCTGCAGATACGCTATATCCTTCTTTTTCGGCTTAGTGGGGCAGTTCCTTGCCATGTGACCGACACCTTGACAGTTGAAACACTTAAACCAAAATTTCCCTGATGCACATTCACATTTCCATAATTCCCACCAACTAGAGCTGCAACATTTCCAACCTGATTACCCACTGCCTGGTGTCCAACATTCTAACCCCTCTGATTTCTAACAAACTGACCCATCTGATTCCTTCCATACTGACCCATCTGATTCCCTGCATACTGACCCATCTGATTATGCATATTTTGATTACCCATGTGAAGTCCAGTAGCATATCCTTGCTGATTCCCCATAACTCCAACCATTTGTCCTCCGTTACCCATATTGAAACTCGGCTGAGCGATCTGCTTGTTGCGAGTATTCGATGAAATCCTTTGGTTGTTGTTTGTGATGTAGAATAGCGTACTTGGAATGCCTTTGATAACATAACAAATGCTTGTGTCAATGCAGCAGTTGATTCATCGTTGTCAGTGAACTCTGGTTCTTGGAATTGTGGATATTATTGTTGTTGTGGAATGACTTGTTGCTGTTGTGGGTAGAAGTGTTGTTGGTAGACAGGTGTTGGTTGTGGAATGTATGATTGTTGCATGTTGTTGTGAGTGGAAGATGATGATGATGGTTGTTGTGGTGTGTTCACTGGTAGAGGTGTTGGTGTAGTAGCAATTAATGCGAGAGGATCATGATTCTTTGCCAATCTTTCTTTCCTTACTTCATTAGCCTCAGCTTGGTTTTGTTTCAGAAAATCATAGAGTTGATCATAGTTCACCTGATGAAGATCCTTAGTTTGGTTGACAATTGTGACATATCGTCCCCATTCTACTGGAAGGTTGTTGATGAATTTGATGTTTATTGCGATTGTTCTTGGTGTCAACTTATTTCTAATCAACACATTCATCAGAGTGCAAAACCTTGTGTATTAGGATTCAATCTGTTGACCTTCAGTGGATTTAAAGTTCTCCCATTCTGTTAGAAGCTTGTTCTCGATGTCTTGTTGCCCAATTTCTGTTCCATGACATAGCCTTCTAACTCGTTCCCACATATCATAAGCAGTTTCACAGCTGTCGACCACAGCAAAGATCTCTCGTGGTAATCCTAGTTGGATTAGGTGCATTGCCATATCATCAGCATCGATCTGCTTCTTGTCTTCATCTGTGTACTCTGCTTCTGTTTGTTCACGAAAGAATGGTAGAGTAGGAGGTGTTGTATTTGGATTTCCTTGATCTTGAACTTGTCTTGGCTTAAATGGACCCTCTTGAATGGATTTGATCATAAGTTTACCATCAGGCTTGGTTTTGATGTAACGAAGCATGCGGCTTGTCCATGGAAGATATCCACCTTTTTCAAGCATAGGAGGTCGGTTTTCGGCACCGGCTGCATGAATATCTTGCTAAGTTGCCATTGATGAAGTTATGATTGATAAAGTTGATCTTGGATCGGTTCAACGAAATAGGAGTTGAATTTGGTGAAGGTTACTTTCCTTGGTCAATGAACTTTCAATCCACCAATAATTTTTGAAACTTAGTCCACAAAGAAATTTTGAAAAAATTTTGTCTTAGAAAATTTTTCGAAAATATGCACCCAGAAAAATTATCTAGAATGTGTTCTAGATAAAATTATCTAAAATGTGTTCTAGATAAAATTATCTAAAATGTGTTCTAGATAAAATTATCTAAAATGTGTTCTCGATAAAATTATCTAGAAGTGTTCTCAATAAAATATCTAGAATGTGTTCTCGATAAAATTATCTAGAATGTGTTCTCGAAAACTTTTCAGAGTTCTCGAAAGTTTGACGAAACTTTTTAAATTATACAATTTAGATAGTATACCACGAGTCAAAGTGTTTTCTCACTTATACAAGCAAGGGAAACACCGAGTAATCAACGGTAACACTTCTAAAGCAACGAGGTGTGTTCTCGAAAGTTTAGGGTCTTGTGTTCTAGATAATTAGGGTTTTGTGTTCTAGATAATTTTGGCAGATTTTGATTTTGCAAAAAGCACACCCAAATGAAGTTTGTATTCCAAGATTCTTGTACTTCTAGCCTTAAAAACACCAAAACTTGAAGAAAGTTGCAAACGTGATGATTTTTATGAAATTTTTTTCAAGTTCTAGATAAATAGTACAAAATCCAAATTCGAATTTTTAAGCTTGAAACTTGCAAAAAGATTGGAACTTTTTTGTTGGGAAATGTTTATAACACTAGTTTGAATCAAAAGAGTGTTAAAAACACAAAGAAACAAAAAAAGTACGAATTTTTTTTACAAAAATACGAGTAGAAATAGCATTAAAAAACACGAAACAAGCAAACTCCCAACACTCCTAAATCATTGTTTGGCGCTCTGATACCACTTGTAGGACCTTAGATCTATAACTTTATCATACAATATAAGCACAATATGAAGTAAAGATGGTGACTTGATGATATAGTGTGGCGTTAAGATGAAGAGAGAAAGAGATGAAATATGGAACTTTTATTCAAGAGAAACACACACACTTACACACTCAAGCACACACCTCAAATGAACCTTTGAGGTGTTTATATAGTAACATACATGCTACCCTAATAGGCTGTCTATGGGCTTGGGCTTGGGCTTGGATTACATAAACATTACATACTTAACTTCTTACATATTAGCTTACCAAGTCCCACGAACCCATTATCTATTTCTATCACACGACATACAAAGTTCCTAAAACTAGAATGACCGCCACTTTTCTTTAATAGTTCTTTAATGCTAACAGAAATGGAAAAATATCACTCACTACCCGTCATAGCAAATAGATTACCATAGGCTTGGGGAAGGATAAAAAACCTCCACCACTTGGTGTAAGCACCTAGGAAAACTATCAAAGAGGGCTTTTCAAGGGTTATAATGTTAGGTGTAGGGATATGAAAAACACGGTTTGTTGGAATAAAGGATATTTTTACTGGTGGCGAGTTAATCATCTTGGTTAATTACATGTACAATGCGGCGCTGCTAAGCCAAGACTCGACTCAACTTAAGCTAACTATGAAATAACAAAAATATAAAATAAACATAAAAGGAAACGGGATGGTAGTCCGTATGTTTTTCTCTTTTCTTTTTCTATTTTTTTTTCGATTTTTTTTGTTGTTGCATACACTCTTGCCCTACCATCCAAAATAATACATCATAGGGGACTCGGTTCTCCCCTTACACTTGAACTTTTACATACTTTATAAATAACTATTCTAATGACTCGAATTAAAATAATCGAAACATTTAAAGTACTTTAAACCATTTGATGCACATATGGGGGTAATAATTGACTTCTTCCCCATTACTTCATAACAATAGTACTTTACCTATGAGTCCCAATCGTCCCAAAACAACATGTACAAGATATGACTCGACGTAGCAACCATGTAATCAATTAGACAATTAACTAAGGGTTTAAACCAATGTTGTAACAATAATGCACTAAAGGTGAGTGCATACAAGGAAGGCTAAGGCGATTTGGGTGTACATTTGGGGGTGGATTGTAAACAAATTCTTCCTTTAAGTAAAATGCTTAAATTTAGAAACGAAAAAGATAAGGGGTGTACTAGGGGTATCGTGTACTGAAAATGAGTACATCGTAAAGGTGTGGGAGAATTACTTGACCAATGAAGTCAATGTAATTATATAAACAGGTGTAAAACAAGGGTTATCCTAGTGCCTCTTATCATGTAGTAAATCCAACTACATGAATGTAGTCTCACTTATGGTCTCAGAATGAATCACTAACGCAAGTTCTAGAATCTAAATACTACCGGTACACTCACAAGCACTAATGTTTTTCCTAACAAATCTAGGGGCGAACCTCACATATTTGGGGTGGAATTTTTTTTTGAGTGGTATGGTTTTTGTGCTAGTCATATAACTCCTATCCATGAGATGCTTATTAAGACTAAAGTTTCACTCCTATATGTCGTAAAAAATCTTAAATTTGGTACTACAATTGCCCTAACAAATATTTCTCTTAGTTTTATTACACATCTATTATTAAACAAACAAAAATCAAGTGCAATTGTAATTCCTAAGATGTCTTCATTTACCCTCCCTTACACTTAAGCCGAACATTGTCCCCAATGTTCAATTAAAAGATGTAAAAGTAAAGAAAATGAAAGAATGAAACATTTACTCCCCTGATTTGTTTGGTGTGGATGATGTGGTAACATGGTTAAATCCTCCTCCAAGATAATGTAAAACTAACAGATTAAAGCAGCGCCAAAAGCTTGATTATCCATGTACATCTTCTTGTCCAATATAACCTGTTAAACCTGAGAAAACAATCCCGACAAACCTCGCGTAAAATCGATGGTAAATTCTATATAAGAGAAAATCCTAGAAAGCAAGTAAAGATATAATGCTTGTGGAATGAATGTTTGCAGATTCCTGGAGTTTATAAGTTAAAGATTTAACAAAACTTTACAATTCCGGCAGAAAAACAAAACTTGCAAAATTTTCAGAAAATTAACACATGACGTCGTCAGGTTGTAACTCCTGACGCCGTCAGAATTGATCTGACAGAAATTTCATGTTTAGTTTCCGGAAAATTTCTAGAAAAACCTATGCCTTAATTCCTGGAATTCCTGCAAAACAATCATCATGACTCGATACAAGCATTTGACTCAAACAAATACTAATATGTATGTTTATTTAATATTGTTATCGTTCATGTTCAATTCGTTCTTTTAAACAAATTTGGATTTCCCTTACACTTATCTTTTACAAAATACCTTTATATGTAGTTAAGACGAAGTTAAAAACAAAATAAAGCATTTTCACAATTTAATTTGAAACATGAACCATAAACAATAAAAATAAAACACACATACGGAAGCAAATAAAATCAAATAAACAAACAAATCATTCCACAAGCATTATATCTTAATTGCTTTCTAGGTATACGTCTATATATATATGAATAATGCCGCCGATTTTATGCAAGGTTTCTTGTAGTGTTTCCAGCTTAACAGGTTATTTAGGACAAGAAGATGATGCATATACTGGAAGGGAAGCTTTGATAGTTCATCTTCTTGGAGGAGGACCTAACCGTGTTACTTCACTTGCATAAAGAACGAATCAGGGGAGTTCTCTCAATAAAATTATCTAGAAGTGTTCTCGATAAAATATCTAGAATGTGTTCTCGATAAAATTATCTAGAATATGTTATCGAAAACTTTTCAGAGTTCTCGAAAGTTTGACCAAACTTTCTAAATTATACAATTTAGATAGTATACCACGAGTCGAAGTGTTTTCTCACTTATACAAGCAAGGGAAACACCGAGTAAACAACGGTAACACTTCTGAAGCAACGAGGTGTGTTCTCGAAAAGGGTCTTGTGTTCTAGATAATTAGGGTTTTGTGTTCTAGATAATTTTGGCAGATTTTGATTTTGCAAAAAGCACACCCAAATGAAGTTTGTATTCCAAGATTCTTGTACTTCTAGCCTTAAAAACACCAAAACTTGAAGAAAGTTGCAAACTTGATGATTTTTATGAAAATTTTTCAAGTTCTAGATAAATAGTACAAAATCCAAATTCGAATTTTTAAGCTTCAAACTTGCAAAAAGATTGGAACTTTTTTGTTGGGAAATGTTTATAACACTAGTTTGAATCAAAAGAGTGTTAAAAACACAAAGAAACAAAAAAAGTACGATTTTTTTTACAAAAATACGAGTAGAAATAGCTTTAAAAAACACGAAACAAGCAAACTCCCAACACTCCTAAATCATTGTTTGGCGCTCTGATACCACTTGTAGGACCTTAGATCTATAACTTTATCACACAATATAAGCACAATATGAAGTAAAGATGGTGACTTGATGATATAGTGTGGCGTTAAGATGAAGAGAGAAAGAGATGAAATATGGAACTTTTATTCAAGAGAAACATACACACTTACACACTCAAGCACACACCTCAAATGAACCTTTGAGGTGTTTATATAGTAACATACATGCTACCCTAATAGGCTTTCTATGGGCTTGGGCTTGGATTATATAAACATTACATACTTAACTTCTTACATATTAGCTTACCAAGTCCCACGAACCCATTATCTATTTCTGTCACACGACATACAAAGTACCTAAAACTAGAATGACCGCCACTTTTCTTTAATAATTCTTTAATGCTAACAGAAATGGAAAAATATCACTCACTACCCGTCATAGCAAATAGATTACCATAGGCTTGGGGAAGGATCAAAAACCTCCACCACTTGGCATAAGCACCTAGGAAAACTATCAAAGAGGGCTTTCCAAGGGTTATAATGTTAGGTGTAGGGATATGAAAAACACGGTTTGTAGGAATAATGGATATTTTTACTGGTGGCGAGTTAATCATCTTGGTTAATTACATGTACAATACGGCGTTGCTGAGCCAAGACTCGACTCAACTTAAGCTAACTATGAAATAACAAAAATATAAAATAAACATAAAAGGAAACGAGATGGAAATCCATATGTTTTTCTCTTTTCTTTTTCTATTTTCTTTTCGATTTTTTTGTTGTTGTTGCATACGCACTCTTGCCCTACCATCCAAAATAATACATCATAGGGGACTCGGTTCTCCCCTTACACTTGAACTTTTATATACTTTACTAATAACTATTCTAATGACTCGAATTAAGATAATCGAAACATTTAGAGTACTTTAAACCATTTGATGCACATATGGGGGTAATAATTGACTTCTTCCCCATTACTTCATAACAATAGTACTTTACCTATGAGTCCTAATCGTCCCAAAACAATATGTACAAGATATGACTCGACTTAGCAACCATTTAATCAATATAATTAGACAATTAACTAAGGGTTTAAACCAATGTTGTAACAATAATGCACTAAAGGTGAGTGCATACAAGGAAGGCTAAGGCGATTTGGGTGTACATTTGGGGGTGGATTGTAAACAAATTATTCCTTTAAGTAAAATGCTTAAATTTAGAAACGAAAAAGTTAGGCTCTGAGGGGTGTACTAGGGGTATCGTGTACTGAAAATGAGTACATCGTAAAGGTGTGGGAGAATTACTTGACCAATGAAGTCAATGTAATTATATAAACAGGTGTAAAACAAGGGTTATCCTAATGCCTCTTATCATGTAGTAAATCCAACTACACGAATGTAGTCTCACTTGTGGTCTCAGAATGAATCACTAACGCAAGTTCTAGAATCTAAATACTACAGGTACACTCACAAGCACTAATGTTTTTCCTAACAAATCTAGGGGCGAACCTCACATATTTGGGGTGGATTTTTTTTTGAGTGGTATGGTTTTTGTGCTAGTCATATAACTCCTATCCATGAGACGCTTATTAAGACTAAAGTTTCACTCTTATGTGTCGTAAAAAATCTTAAATTTGGTGCTAAAATTGCCCTAACAAATATTTCTCTCAGTTTTATTACACATCTATTATTAAACAAACAAAAATCAAGTGCAATTGTAATTTCTAAGATGTCTTCATTTACCCTCCCTTACACTTAAGCCGAACATTGTCCCCAATGTTCAATTAAAAGATGTAAAAGTAAAGAAAATAAAAGAATGAAACATTTACTCCCCTGATTCGTTTGGTGTGGATGATGTGGTAACATGGTTAAATCCTCCTCCAAGTTAATGTAAAACTTCAAGATTAAAGCAGCGCCAAAAGCTTGATTATCCATGTAAATCTTCTTGTCCAATATAACCTGTTAAACCTGAGAAAACAATCCCGGCAAACCTCGCGTAAAATCGACGGTAAATTCTATATAAGAGAAAATCCTAGAAAGCAAGTAAAGATATAATGCTTGTGGAATGAATGTTTGCAGATTCATGGAGTTTATAAGTTAAAGATTTAACAAAACTTTACAATTCCGGCAGAAAAACAAAACGTGCAAAATTTTCAGAAAATTAACACCTGACGTCGTCAGGTTGTAACTCCTGACGCCGTCAGAATTGATCTGACAGAAATTTCATGTNTGCCTCTTATCATGTAGTAAATCCAACTACATGAATGTAGTCTCACTTATGGTCTCAGAATGAATCACTAACGCAAGTTCTAGAATCTAAATACTACAGGTACACTCACAAGCACTAATGTTTTTCCTAACAAATCTAGGGGCGAACCTCACATATTTGGGGTGGATTTTTTTTTGAGTGGTATGGTTTTTGTGCTAGTCATATAACTCCTATCCATGAGACGCTTATTAAGACTAAAGTTTCACTCTTATGTGTCGTAAAAAATCTTAAATTTGGTGCTAAAATTGCCCTAACAAATATTTCTCTCAGTTTTATTACACATCTATTATTAAACAAACAAAAATCAAGTGCAATTGTAATTTCTAAGATGTCTTCATTTACCCTCCCTTACACTTAAGCCGAACATTGTCCCCAATGTTCAATTAAAAGATGTAAAAGTAAAGAAAATAAAAGAATGAAACATTTACTCCCCTGATTCGTTTGGTGTGGATGATGTGGTAACATGGTTAAATCCTCCTCCAAGTTAATGTAAAACTTCAAGATTAAAGCAGCGCCAAAAGCTTGATTATCCATGTAAATCTTCTTGTCCAATATAACCTGTTAAACCTGAGAAAACAATCCCGGCAAACCTCGCGTAAAATCGACGGTAAATTCTATATAAGAGAAAATCCTAGAAAGCAAGTAAAGATATAATGCTTGTGGAATGAATGTTTGCAGATTCATGGAGTTTATAAGTTAAAGATTTAACAAAACTTTACAATTCCGGCAGAAAAACAAAACGTGCAAAATTTTCAGAAAATTAACACCTGACGTCGTCAGGTTGTAACTCCTGACGCCATCAGAATTGATCTGACAGAAATTTCATGTTTAGTTTCCGGAAAATTTCTAGAAAAACCTATGCCTTAATTCCTGGAATTCCTGCAAAACAATCATCATGACTCGATACAAGCATTTGACTCAAACAAATACTAATATGTATGTTTATTTAATATTGTTATCGTTCATGTTCAATTCGTTCTTTTAAACAGATTTGGATTTCCCTTACACTTATGTTTTGCGAAATACCTTTATATGTAGTTAAGACGAAGTTAAAAACAAAATAAAGCATTTTCACAATTTAATTTGAAACATGAACCATAAACAATAAAAATAAAACACACATACGGAAGCAAATAAAATCAAATAAACAAACAAATAAAGCTTGGGTTGCCTCCCAAGAAGCGCTTTTCTTTATTAACGAGTCTTGTAGCTAGACTCAAAGTCACGCTCTATTACGTGACTCCATCATTGGTCACGTTCTCTAGGTCATCCTTTTGTTTAGTCTTATATTCAGGACCTAGTTGTAGGCACTCCTTATAGAACCCAAATATTTTCTTCATCACGTGGTCTACTCCTTTACGTCTATCCTCATCATTCCTATAGTAGACCGCTTGCTTATGCTCTTTCTCAAGGTTCGATGAAAGTCGGTATTGCTCTATCTTACATGGCATTTGGTAGGCTATCTCATCGGTCTCCTCCTTGAACCTAACTATCCCTAGAGACGGGTCATAATTCATTTTAGAGGCTTCAACAAATGGCTTTCCAAACACGACTTGAGTTAGGCAACTATCTATTACCAGACGAATATCTTCTACAATCACAAAGTCGGTAACGTACGTGAAGTTTCCTACAAGAACGTGCAATCCCTTGACTCTTCCCACAAAGTTACTTATCCTACATTTATTAGGAAATATCCTAGGTCCAAGTTGCTTTTTCATTATCCAATTGTAATGGACCCTAGTCATAATGTTTATGGGAGATTTAAGATCTATGTAAGCTTTCCACACATGCACATGCCCAATGTTGCATGGTATGTTGATATTGGATGGATCGCCCGCTTTGATTAGTGGTGAACCTAGAAAGTATGGTGTCTCGGGGTCATCGAATAAATCCCTATGATACNTCGATGAAAGTCGGTATTGCTCTATCTTACATGGCATTTGGTAGGCTATCTCATCGGTCTCCTCCTTGAACCTAACTATCCCTAGAGACGGGTCATAATTCATTTTAGAGGCTTCAACAAATGGCTTTCCAAACACGACTTGAGTTAGGCAACTATCTATTACCAGACGAATATCTTCTACAATCACAAAGTCGGTAACGTACGTGAAGTTTCCTACAAGAACGTGCAATCCCTTGACTCTTCCCACAAAGTTACTTATCCTACATTTATTAGGAAATATCCTAGGTCCAAGTTGCTTTTTCATTATCCAATTGTAATGGACCCTAGTCATAATGTTTATGGGAGATTTAAGATCTATGTAAGCTTTCCACACATGCACATGCCCAATGTTGCATGGTATGTTGATATTGGATGGATCGCCCGCTTTGATCAGTGGTGAACCTAGAAAGTATGGTGTCTCGGGGTCATCGAATAAATCCCTATGATACGCACGTTCTTCCTTAGTTGGTAACCTATCGAAGTAGTCTACTACATCATCTACTTCTTCTACTTCCTTTTCCTTACTATCCCAACTTCCTTAACCTTATTCTTAGATTCACTATTAATTCCAAACTTATCCTTATCATCTTCTTCCCTATTCTTATCGATTGGCTTAATAGTGACAACGTTGACAAAGTGGACATGTTTGGATGATGAGGGGTCCTTGATTTGGGTTCCGCTACTTGTGTTCCTAGTGTCCTTATTTGGTGGTGCCAACACTTGGTTGTTGAGAGCTTTCAACAAGTTGTCAATTTTATTGGTCATCTCCATTTGTTGTTGATTGAATTCAGACTCAAACTTAGCCAAACGAGCTTCTTGAGATGCCATAAATTTGGACATCAATCCTTTAAAGTTATTGGTACTACCATAGTTATTGGAAGGGTTGTTGTTGAAAGTACGGTTTGAGGATGAACCGTTTGATAAACGATTAGGTGGATTGGAAGAATTATTTTGGGGCGTGTTTTGGTTTTGTGTCCACCTAAAGTTTGGGTGATTTTTCCAAGAGGGGTTGTAGGAATCACCGTAAGGGTTACGCGAGGATGCGTAGTCCGCAAAAGCTTGTTCGGGGAGTTCCATGCAATCACGAGTGTCGTGGGGACCACTACAATACTCACATGAAGAAGTGATTTTGTTCACTTGGCTTGAAGGTTTGGGAGCTTCGTAGGATTTCATGAGAAACTTGACTTGGTCTTCAAGTTCCATGATCCTACGGTCGGGAGTGCTTGAATTGTTCGAAGGTAAAGATAATGCCTTGACCGTTTTGTTCAAATCACGGGGATCATTCCAACTTTCGTTGTCATAGAGAGCAAGATCTTCTATGAGTTCCTATGATTTTCCGCACTTCGATCACGTAGCTTACCACCGGCCGCTGGTCAATGGTTTGCCTCGTGGAGAGATTGATATGGTCATAGAAGATTTGGACTTGGAGCCAAAGATCTATGCCATGATGAGGGACTTTTTGGAGTAAGTTCTTGAAACGAGTCCATGCTTCGTAAAGAGTTTCGCCTTGACGTTGTTGGAACATCAAGATGTCATTCCTTAACTTTGTGCTTCTTCCAGGTGGGAAAAATTGAGCAAGGAAACGAGAGGTGAGATCATCCCAAGATGTGATGGATCCCGCGGGTAAACGCTCAAGCCATTGACTAGCTTGGTTACGTAGAGAGAATTGGAAGAGACACAATCGGGTCGTCTCTCGAGTGTTAACATCAAGGTCTATGGTGTCGGATCGCAAGGGAGACACATTGGCTCCTTGAGTGAGCTCAATGGTGTTTCGATAGCCTTGGTGGCTAGAACGGGAGTACTCTCCTAAAGTGCGTGCCCTAGGAGGTTGGTTTGGTTGTGGTGGGTTTTTGTTGTGGTGGGTTGGCGGGGTCAAAGATATTACCACCTTCAATGATGGCGGATGGTAATGGTTACGAACAAAGGAACGAAGAAAAAGATAGACTAAAGAAAACCTATAAAAATAAATAAAAACTCACTAGAAAGGAATCTAGTGAGTAGACCTAATAAAATTAAAATTCAACCTAAGCAATAACTATTCCCCGGCAGCGGCGCCAAAAACTTGATGCGTGGATTACGGTCTACGCAAAAGGTTTTACCTCTCAAGGGATCTTGAGAAGCTTGCAATCCCCACCAGGCAGTGTACTTGACCGATATAGTATAGTGTAGTGACAAGTACCGGGGGATTGATCGTTCTCTCGGGGAATAGTGTCGTTAGGATTGAAACTAATCTAACTAGGTTTAGAGGTGAGGGATGATTCTTTTTGTATTTTTATATTTTAAGAAAAGCAAGTAAAAATCTCGGTTTTGGAAGAGTGGGCGGAATTAGTTGCTAGTCAACTAACCCAAATAACTATTTAAACAAATAAAATAAAATGACAAGAAAATAAAATAAGAAAACTTATATACGGAGAAAACGTGTTTACTTAGACTTCATTACTCCATACTTATCTTTTATTGATTGATAAGTTTGTTACAATTGCGTGGGTGACGGGTTGCATTCCTTAATACCATTCGTAGGGCCGTGTACGATCTTCCCAACTCTATAAGCTTCTATCTCTTCCTATGGCGACACGTTTAGTATCCTAACCATGGCCTCCTTAATAGTCACTTATGCATTAAATACAACCATTAAAATCGTAGTACACATCGGATTCATGTTTCTTAAGACGTTCAAGCATGTCACCATAAAGGAGATTAGCCAGTTTTCTTAAGCCTAATATCGATTATCATTCACCCAACAACAATTTATAACAAATCATCAATCAACAATCAATAACTAGGTTTCATTACATCTAAGCAAACACAAATAAACCTAGCCTAGCATGTTAAAAGAAAGACAAGCATAAGATATAATCAAACAACACATAGACATATTGAATGATTGATGGATAACTTATCTTTAATTGTACATGGAAGAAACAAGGGTATGAAACCCTTGAAAAGGTCTAAAAATCGTACTAGGGTTTGTGTGTGTGTTCCACTAAAAAGTTCCTCTCTATGAATGAAAAAATCCTAAAATATATATAGATTTTACATTCTGACGGCGTCAGCTTATAGCTTCTGACGCCGTCAACTCGCTGTGTTTAGGGTTTTCGGATCACCTAGATCCACTTCTGACGGCGTCACCTTATAAAATCCTCTGGGTCGTCTCTCTTTAGCATTACACGAGAAGACCTACATTTTGTAACACCTGACGCTGTCAGGTGTTAAACCTTGACTTCTTCTCTTGGGCGTCTGGTACAAACAATAATCCACCTCCTTTGTCTTCAAGTGACGGTGTCACCTTATGGTGTCTGACGCCGTCAGGTACAATTTCCAGCATGATTTCATGACTTTGTCGTTTTCTTCACTTTTTGCTCCAAAAACGTCCAAAATGCTTCATTTTCCGGAATTCCTCTAAAAAATACCTAAAATGACAAAAGGAATGATGTAAGGTAATATTTGATCATAAAATCACGATTTAGGGATTAAATGACCCCCTAAAAGCGTAACACTTTTCGCCTTATCACCCTTGTTTTTCTATTTTTTTAAAATAAAATCAACACATGTGTTTTTGTAATGTTCTTTTGCTGGATGAAATTTAGATGAGTTTAATGTTTAAATTTTGACTTTATGACTCTATTTCTTCTACATGACAAAATTGAACATTCTTATTAGTGTAATTTAAATTGTTTCAACATTATTTTTTTCACTTTTTAAAAATCTCTTATTATATGAGAGATAGAAGAGTTAAAATCAAGGTTTTCAAAATTGTGTCCTAATCAAAATCGTTTTCGTTTTTGTAAGATTGAAATCGTGAGATCACGGTCAGGATCCTAAGATCCTACTATAATGTCATTTTCTTAATAGTTTTTGTAATATTATTCAAATCTATAAATTATTATATGTCATAAACACAAAATTATATAATGTTTAATGGAAATGTCGTCATAAATTATGAATATGGAATCTTTAAGAAGATTCACATATCGTTGTTTAAATTCTATAAAACATTATCCATAACTTTATAGTTTTTTAGTTTGCAGTTTGAGAAAATTAACATCGGATCGCATTAGATCTTAAGATCCCATAATCAAGATCGGAATCCTACAAGATCTTAAGCTTTCTAAGATCCTATATATGATCCGGATCACTTTTACTTTGTAATATCGTAAATCCTAAAATCCTAAAATTAGGATCAGGTTCGGAATCTTAATAAACATGGTTAAAATTACTAACGAAACTATTTATTGCATTTCTTCTGTAATAAAAAAGAAATACATCTCATTACTTTTTTAAGAATACCAAAACTCAAACCTTTTTTAAACATTTAGATGCAGACATGTAATAATTTTGGCCGCCTTTTGTATTCACACAAGAAAGTACCATGTTTATCTCATGATTAGAAAACTATTATTGCTGACAACGGGTGATATTTTAAAAGTTGACCCATAATCCAAACAATACCATAAATCACCAAACAGGCGGCTGTACCAAACTACCGAACCCATGGACTTGACTTACTAAATATAACAAGTCTAGTTACACTTGAGTTGTTCTGTATACAGTTGTTGGCTGGCCAAGTTGCCCCGCCCCCGCCTAACCAACCCAATGCAATGAACCTAGACCGCCGATGTTCTTTGGCTCTCCTCATTTTGGAGTTTCCTGTTTATAGACTGTTAGTCCGAATTAACCAAAGTCTTCGAAACATGTGTTAGCTACCTGTTGATACATACGTAATGACTTATAAAAGGAAAGTATTCGGCTAATTGACTCAATTCATTTAATCATCACAAGTTGGTTATTTTTTTTGTGAAGACCCTTGTAATCATACCGGAAAGAACGAAACACTTTTATCATTCACACAATTCGGCTGATATATCTCAGTGACATGAATAAACAAATACTGTATCATAATAACTTGTTCCTTAAGATATAAAAATAGCTTTTTTTGGGAATTAAAGGAAAAGGTGTAAGCATATCTTAAAGGCTACACTTTTCATTTTGTGGAAACAGAATAAGCATAACTTTAGCCACTTATCAAACCACCAAACTTTGATTGGTCTTTACTAAACCAATGGACCTGCCATATGAACCAAGAGAGGTGGGCACAATGGACCGTTTAATCAACGGGCACTTTCATATGCACGCCTTGTGATCGACGATAAATGCATAGAGTTGGGAAAAAAGATACATATATCAGACAATTGATACGAATGTAATATCTCAAACTTCTCAAGTTCCACCTATTCCCAGTTGCAGTAAACCAACGATTGTCATTGTAATATTTTAAGTCAAAATAAATTATCTTTCAATAATACATTAAACAGGTTCAAAGGGTCTAAGCATCAATAGGATAATGCCCATTAGAGTCAACCTTTAAACTTACAGAAGTCGATAGTTGAAGGTCAACTGAACTGCGGCATGCAAGCCATAATCAAAAAACATAAGTGAAAAATACATGCTGGCCGCTTATATAAAATGACAATATTTGACCTGTAGAAATCAATAGTTGCAAAGTCAATACGAACACTATACCTTGTAAATGTCATATGAAATATAATACAGTAGAAAAGAAAGAAAAAAAAATGTACACCCGCTTAACAAAAGAGTGACGCGCTTAACTTGTGAAATTTCATCAAACTAAACAACCTTCAACGTTATGATGATGCGATCTACGAAGGTTGAAAGATCCCTATATTTACGCTTGAAATTCCATTAAACTAAACAACCTTCAACCTTCAACGTTTTGTGTAGGGTAAAACTCTGAGAGTTCAAGTTTAACGCAAGCTCAAGTAGATTACTTATACTATAACAAACAGTGTTGTAACGGCGCCTAGGTGCTAGGCTGGGCTAAACACCCGGATTTAGACTAATCGGCCTTATTAATCGGATTGGTCAAAAATCGGTCAATGCATCGATTAATTGGATAAAGATCGGCCTAATCGGACATAAATCAGCTAAATCGGACAAAAATCGTCTAAATCGGCCAACTCGGTTAACGCGGGTCAACTTTTCCCAAAATTGAAATTGAGGTTTTTATTTCAATATACCTCCCGTTTTTCATAAAATCAATCGACACAACCATTCAAACGCACCTCGAGCAGTGATTTAACACAAAATGTAAAGGTATGCTCGTTTTTCTTATCTTNTTTTTTTTTTTTTTTTTTTTTTTTTTTTTTTTTTTTATAATTTCAATTAAATGTTAATGACACTAATTGACTTCGGAAATTAATTTCTGATAATTATTGAACCATTTGAACTTTGAACCTTAATGTATTTTGAAGTATTTCGTTTATATCAGTATGAGAATATGTCTTTCGTAATGTATGATCACTACTCATGCGTGTACCGTTGTGAATGCAAGAAACGAGGCAAATAACAAAGAAGAAGGAATTCAATAAACCCTTTGGACTTTAAAGAGGAACACTCATTTTTTATTCAATACTGTAATTTATAACCTGCTTAAGAACCTAAACAATTCTAATACTTATACTTTAAAAAATACATTACGACAATTAAAAATTGTCGTTTTACCCTTCAATCTTCTCGAACCAATTAAAACACATGACTTCACATGTTAGCCGAAAAACCGGCGGCTAAGCTAAGCTAGAGGAGTTGGAGCTCGAACATGCCCCGCATCAACTACCAACTCTCAAGAAAAAAGTTTTCGATCTTACAGTGCAAAGATCACATAGAAGCAATTACTGGCATCTTAATAATCAATATACGTGAATATGTTTGAGCTTTTTATGTTATTTTTTGTCCGGCAATGGTCAATCTGGTTTTTTGGCTAGAAAGAAGCATCATTGAAAGCACCCGAGCATTTTCAGGTCCGACATCATCCGTGCAAATGCTTCAGATGTTAAGTTTTAATCCCTCATTACAGCACTCAAAATTCATTTGTAGCTAGCTCAATCTCGAGGCCTTAAGCACACTGTTTAGAGTATCTCAGGCGTTTTTATTTTGTAATTTGAGCAAGTTAGGCCAAAGGTTCACAATTTTATTTATTTAATGGGGATCCCTTTCACCAGGTTTCAAAACAAGGCTATCTTCATTATTATGTTTTTCGCAAAACGGAAGTGGATCCAAGAGTCAAGTCACGTGTGTTAGGACACATTATGGTTTCCTTGCAGTCCAAGTCAAAGCATTTATCAATCATATCAGAGCAAGTTAAATCTAAACAATGACTTAAAGAAGGCAATTTAAACGTGACAGCTGAACGATCATCAAGCACGGCTCTTATACAATCATATTAGAGACTAACTAAAGACTTACAGTTATTTTATAGAAGTGCTACAGCTACCCATACCCACACTTGCATCAACAGAAATAGGTGTTAATATAGTAAAAGATAGTATATCATTTACAGGTTCTCCTCTCAAACTCAATAACTTATACTCTCTATAGTGAGTGTTGCTTAGGGAGTGAGGAAACTACAAACCTCAGATATATGTATTATTTAAAACCTTTGTTCTGTTGCTAGATTATCAATATGAACTAGTTTCCTGTTAGGATTTAGGCCATTTATGTTTTTCCTTTCTTCAAATTGTGCTCTTGTTCAATGCTTCTGTGCCAATTTGTATCATATACAGTTATAAATAACCTGGTACCAACTTGCTTCACTTTGCTCCTCTGGCTTTGCCTAAAGGCGAGTTGCAGAGCTGGACGTCTAAGTTGTGCCTTAAACCTTTAACTACCCTGATTCTGCAGCAATAGCATTGACCACTTCAATTATTTTGTTCTTATTTCTTTTCATACAGGCCATCCTTGTTTTCGGCTAAGGTTTTTGAAAGATACACATTCCTAAGAAAGTATGAAACCTTCTGGTTCAAATCAAACGTGGACAATGCCTGAAATACACCGTATGGAGAAAAATAGCATGCCGAGAAGAAAGGATCAAAGTAGCTTACCAACTATAAAAAATTATAAGCTGAAGAAAGCGTAAAAGAATCCAGTTTCATGTTGTCCTAGGAATGGAATCCGTCACTAGGAGGCTTCTACGGGTTGTCTTTGACACATGCATAAAGCTTCGACTGACAGATCCAGCATTCATGTACAGACTAGAATTAGCATAATCAGACAGCTATTGTTTTTAATGTAACCCAAGGCATTTCATTACAAACTCAAGAAGGGGACAAAATAAATAAATAATCAGAAGCGATATGTGATTTATACAGACTAATTATATAGTACAAAGTGAAAGCGGACCTGATTAATTGCTGCAACTAATCACGAGGCCTAACATCAAAGACTTGGTAATTATATGTACTAGAAATTAGTTGTGAGAGTAACAAATGTGGCTATTATTATTATTGCCAACTGCATAGTTAAAGTAGTTACTATACATATGAATCAAAGCATCGAAACAAATGGAACTTCATGTCCACAGTTTAGCGTACATGCAACCATTTATCCTCATATAAAATACATAATATATTAAACAGCAACATAAGAGCCAAGTACCATATATCAACAGCTCAACTATATCGTAAAACGACAGTCTTGATAGTGTTAACAGTTAATGTTCATTGAAAGGGACTACCAACCATAAAATTGAACATTTGATATTACTTTCACAAAATTTTGTTGGGTATTTTCTTAGCCCATGAGGTTAATAGCCCAACACACTTAGGCCCATCTTGGGTCCATATTTGGTCTCCTATTTGTACCAATGTTCAGTTAGAAGAAGTGTAAGAGAGAAGCTGTGTGAGAAAAAACAAAACAGAAAAGAAAGAAAAATTTCGGAGTTAATATCACCCAAAACCCATCAGCAGTGTTTCGTCGATCGCCGAAGTTTGAACCGTTGGATCGTCACGATTTTCGGGCTGTAGCTTCCTTACATATAAAGGAAGGTTTTGACCGTTGGGTTTCTGATTTTGAGGCCTGGAAGTCCTGTTTCTTGCCCGGGCAGTTTGCAGCAGATTTGGTGATATTCTTCCTTTCTTGTTCTTTGTTTGTTGCCATATATCTTGATGTTGATTCCAAGATTATGATGTTTGTTGTATACCTCTAGTGTTATCTAGAGAAGACTTTGTGTACCTCTCTTGGTTGATAGTGGATTTAAGCGGCACTAGGTGTCCCGTGGTTTTTACCCGTTTTGGGGTTTTCCACGCTAAAAGCTTGGTGTTCTTGTTGTGTGCTTGATTATCTTTATTATCTATTGTTTGGGGCTGATTTAGATTGTTAGGGGCTGATTAGAGTTGTGATTAGTTTGCCTTATTTGTTTACTTCCTCATAGGTTCATACGGGTTTGGGTAAGGTGTTGTCAAACGAAGGTTTTGCTTCCGCATTTGTGTTTATACCGTTGTGACCCATTGCACCTTTACCCGTCAAATGGACCACATGAACAACGTAATATTCAGATCATAACTCATAAAGGCTCTATATTTTACAAAGTAATAATCAGCCACATTTTGTTTGTCAGAAAGATCATAAAAGCTTCATAAAGAAATTAACTAACAAAGTAACTGCGGGCTTGGTCACAATATAGCAAGTTAGCAACTTATCTTAATATCTGTTTTAGTGATCATAATTTTTGTATTTATAGTTTTTTTTTGATGGGCTATCCTGGTCCATGTTAATAGCACACATCCAAAAACAGGCAGCCAAAAAACTCATATCAGATAACCAAAACTATTATCCTTGGACATATTGGAATAATAATCCCAGTTGATATCGAAACAAACTAAGGAATCGGCTTGTATAGTTGTATCCCATTATAAAACAAAAAATTTATATGCAGCCTAAAATAAACCCACATCAACCGCTTAAGGGTGGCCTAGTGGTAAAAGGGCTTGTGACTATCACTCTAAAATGTGTGAGGTCTCAAGTTCAATTCCTGCCAGGTGCAAAAGGCTTTACCTGGTTTGAGTCTGTGTGGCGGTGGGTTCAAACCCCGTGGATTAGTCGGCCAAAAGGTCGGAAATCACGCTTACCAAAAAAAAAAAAAAAAAAAAAAAAAAAAAAAAAAAAAAA
>LBNU01008240.1:200362-218355 GCA_014162995.1 Artemisia annua
TTAAAACTTAAAAAAATTACATAATATTACTAGAAAACCTAGAATATTACATAATATTACTAAAAAACTAAACAACTAAAAAACATTACAAGACTTAGACTTTAAAGTTGGGCTGACCCACATAATTGGCCCATTACATAATATTACATAATTGGCCCATTACTAAAAACCTAAAAAACATTACATAATATTCGTCTCCTTCATTTGCTCAAACCCAGGTATTTTTGTTTCATCTTCTTCATTTGCTCTAGCTCAAACCCAGGTTTTTTTTAATTATTATTAATCTTTAAAAGCTTCCAACGGTAAAAAAAAAAGCTTCCAACGGTCATATTCTTCTCCTTCACCGAGCGTGAAGCTTCCCCGAACGGGCTCACCCCGCAGCCTCCCCGCAGCCACGGCGGCGGTGCTACCGTGCGGTAGGCACCCCGCACCGTGCCCTACCGTGGGTGTTGCCAACCCCCTAAGCTAAAGCAAAAACAATCAAACACAAATCACTATTACAAATAGTAAATGAGCACTAGTGTAGTTGACTTTGGTTGCAAAAACAAATGAATGTTGCTACTTGCTAACATAAACATGAAATCTAGACAAGATCAATGCACAATTAACTTCTAGATAAACAACATTCAATCTGAAAAAATTAAATTTTATGAAGCGGAAGGATATAAATACAAAAATGTGAATGCTTAGTGGCCTTTGGCCCAACTTGCTATAACACACATATAAATTATAAACCCATGCTGTCGGCCCAACATGCTTTAACACACAAGTAACAGGGTCAAACCCATTTTCTCAGTGAGAAATTTACGGCATTGGACATGATCGAACACAAACACATACTTAGGGGTGTTCAAAAAATTTGAGAAACCGCTGAACCTATCCGATCCGCTCAATCCGCAACCGCAAAAAACTGATAACCGAAGAAACCAAAACCGAGAAAACCCGAAACCGGAAAAACCCGCTTATCGCGGTTCGGTTTCGGTTTTTACTTTCAGTTATCTGAAGTTACCGAGACGAACCATGTAGAATATACATGTAGATTTCAACAAATCATTCTTAAAAATGTACAAGTATTAAATATATTATTGCACTACTTTTATCGTATAACACATTTTACCTACTTAATGTGATAATTTACTAAACCCCATGGATTACATATGATTAAAGTGATCGTAACTTATAACGTCAAATAAATAGTATTAGCTATGTTATTACATATGATAATTTAAATGTTTTTATTGTGACAGAACAACTTTACTATGACCATAATCTCTTTAATGGTATTTAATTTTATTATAATAACATATTATGTTCTAATTTATGTTATTGTTTGTCCGATTCGATTTGATCAATTTTTTATAACGGTTAACCGTGACCCGAACCGTGGGTAACCGCATATCTGGTTACCCGTCATGTACGGTTCGGTTTCGGATAGTAAAATGAATTACCTGCCCCGCGATGGATAGTTAAAATTTCCAACTGAACCGCCCCGTGAACACCCCTAGACACATACAATATACAAATGAACATAACCCTATATACACTCTGACCCCACCCATTTGCCAAAAGAACACTATAAAAAAGTAAACCAATACTTTATCCTCGGCATCCTCACTACACAACTAACTTGCAGTTGTAAGGCATGCTAATCCATTGATCACATATGAGACATCTTTAGAAGACTTTCTGCAAATCTACTCAAAACATTTTAATTGAATTTCCTTAAACAAATTGTTACTCTCAACTGTCTTCTTCCCTCAAAATACTACATATTTCTATTTTTTTTTAACAAAAAGTAACCGGTTGCTCACATTGCTTGCCAAAGGTCTTTTGATACTTTGTAGCTTGATCTTGCTCCAACGAAATTTTTCCCACACTTTCGATGCCTCATGACATAAAAGAATGCTATGATCCACAGTCTCCACCATGTTATCATAAATTGAACATAAATGTGAATCTAAATCGATGCCCCATTTATCGAGTTCCATCTCACAGGTAACCTACCACGCTCAACTCTCTAGACGAAGATGTTTACTTTTCTTGGAACCGAATTGTGCAATTGTGTTTGTTGTGCATTGGTATTACCACTACTCCAAGCCTCCAACAATCTTCAATTATTCCAACCAAATCCAAACACCAACACCAAACATCCCCGCAATTTTCTAATAGTCATGTTAGATAAAAACAAATTTTAATCTCTCCTATTCACCTATACCCCTACCTCTCGGCTCTCTCACCCACCTCCACAACCAATTCCAATCAATTCCTACCCATTCCCCACTATCACTAACTAACCCCCACCTGTCTATTACTTTCAAGCTGATAAACCCTAGGAAAAATATCACACAAACGTCCATCCCCGACCCACAAGTCCTTCCAAGATAAAGTGTTTTCCCTGTTTCCCACAAGTCCTAACAACATTTAATGTGATCTTATCAAACAATTGAATCACATAAGCTTTTAGGGGCTCAATCACCACCGCGTCGCTCACCAAATCTATCACCACCATTATCACCTCAAGAACCACCGTTGTTGATTGTTGGACATGGACCACCATAACCGGTTGCAGGATCACACCACCACCACCACGACCACCATGATCACCACATTTCTTGTCAGCATTCTATTCTTGTTTTTTTTCAGAAGAAAAGCTTCAGTGTATTTCAAAGCTAAAGATAGTGTGTATTTTTTTTAGAACTATGGTGTGTGCGTGTTGCTTTCACAATTTTCATCTCATCACCTCTCTAAGAGATGAACTCCATATCATGTTTAGCCACATTGAGTTTCTTCTTGCTCAACAAAATGTGCAACCAACTCCCCTTGCTACCATGCCACATTCGGCACCACCTTCTTCCTCACCATCATCTTCTCCACCTTCTAACTAGACATCTTCACATGTCTAGTTAATAATAATCAAGTGGAAGCTATATTTTGGGCCAAGCATGTTTTGGGAACTAGCTTGTTATGTTACTAAGTGTCGTAGGATTTGATGATGTCTTTGATTATGTATGATTTTCATCATGTATGTTTTTCATGAATGAATGAATGTTGATTAGGTTTAAATTATGTTAATTTGTTGTGATATTTAAAATAGTTGACTTGAAAATGAACTAAAATTATGCAACCTTAAAAATGGGAAGATACTTAAATCACAACACAATTGCCAACCAGGACGCCTACTGGCGGCAGTCCTTCATTGGATTGGCGGTCCCTAATCACTAAAGGACCGTCCGGGCATTTACGGGACCGTCCCCAGTAGGAGCTAAAATTCATATTTCTCTTCTATTCTCTATCTGATTCATGCTCTATCTATTTGATTTCATCCTTCTATCTATCTTATTTCTCTTCTCTATTCCTCTATATCCTTCTATATATATGTATGTGCTTTGTCTCTAACTTGTTTTTGGAGCACATCACCATAGCTCGATTCCTCGGTGCCCTCATTTAGGGGGAGCAGTAAGCTAGGGGGAGCTTGTATTCCGTCGATCTCTTTTCTCTCCTCACATCGACGATGCCCTCTTGATTCTACATAAAGAGGATGCTTGTATTCCGTCGATTTCTTTCCTCTCTAGACATCGACGAAGCCTTTTGAATTCTATAAAAAGGGGGAGAAGTAAACGGGAAACTCATTAAAAATTTATTAACACATAATTTTACCTAAAATGAGTTTATATTTTGTAATCATCAAAAAGGGGGAGATTGTTAATACAAATAATGTCAGAAACGTCATTTGCATTATTCTGTCTTCATACGTTTTGATAATCACAAAATATAAAAAACATGTTACGTAAAGTTATGGTCAATAAGTTTTTAATCGAGAAAACTCGTTTCTTCCACGTATCTACTACAACGTCACTTTAGGTATGAACAAACTTCATACCGACATTAGTAAAGTGATCAAAGGTTTTATTTTCTTCAAAACTTACATTTTTAAGTATGACAAAACATTTTTTACAAAATATATTTTTGTGTTTTTTAAACAAATGTTTTATGAAGAAAATAAATTCAAATTCAAATGTTATAACAACTATATTTCCTCCCAAAACAGTTAAGTTTTCACCAGATAGACTTTCACCACATCAGGACAAAAAGAGGAGTGTCTTGTCGGGACGGTCCCTTAAATGGACAGACGGTCTCTTAGTGATAAAGGACCGTCACATGTTTAAGGGACCGTCACCTCCCCTCCTGTCGTGTATAAATACTGAACTGTTCCTTCTCAGAAAAATAATCCCTCTTGGCACAAAATATTATGTTCTTTCTTTCTTCCTTCTTTGATTACTATAACATGTCGGTATATGTTTATAAGTGATTTCCTCTTCCTCTATCAAAGTGCAAGAGAAGAACTATCGAAGTAGATGAAGAATCGAGATGTTATAAGAGTCCACACACAAACGTAACAAGTGTTACAGTTCTATTCTTCCCCCTATTTTCTCCTTGTAAATATTNGTAATCATCAAAAAGGGGGAGATTGTTAAAACAAATAATGTCAAAAACGTCATTTGCATTATTCTGTCTTCATACGTTTTGATAATCACAAAATATAAAAACATGTTACGTAAAGTTACAGTTAATAAGTTTTTAATCGAGAAAACTCGTTTCTTCCACGTATCTACTACAACGTCACTTTAGGTATGAACAAACTTCATACCGACATTAGTAAAGTGATCAAAGGTTTTATTTTCTTCAAAACTTACATTTTTAAGTATGACAAAACATTTTTTACAAAATATATTTTTGTGTTTTTTAAAGAAATGTTTTATTAAGAAAATAAATTCAAATTCAAATGTTATAACAACTATATTTCCTCCCAAAACAGTTAAGTTTTCACCAGATAGACTTTCACCACGTCAGGACAAAAAGAGGAGTGTCTTGTCGGGACGGTCCCTTAAATGGACAGACGGTCTCTTAGTGATAAAGGACCGTCACATGTTTAAGGGACCGTCACCTCCCCTCCTGTCGTGTATAAATACTGAACTGTTCCTTCTCAGAAAAATAATCCCATTTGGCACAAAACATTATGTTCTTTCTTTCTTCCTTCTTTGATTACTATAACATGTCGGTATATGTTTATAAGTGATTTCCTCTTCCTCTATCAAAGTGCAAGAGAAGAACTCTCGAAGTAGATGAAGAATCGAGATGTTATAAGAGTCCACACACAAACGTAACAAGTGTTACAGTTCTATTCTTCCCCCTATTTTCTCCTTGTAAATATTGTAAATATTTCCGACTTGTGTGTGAGTCGAGGATGGAGTTGTTAGTGTAAACTTGGACGAAGGTGAAGATCCAAGAATTGTTGTAACTAGAATATGTCTTGTATTTATTGTATGGTGTGTGGTGAAGACTAGAACATAGTGAAGTTCTAGTGTGTAATTTAGGACTTAGTGAAATCGGTGTGTGAAGACTTGAATCGGGAAGGATTCAAGTGGTCGTGTGTGTGAAGACTTGGATCGGGAAAGGATTCAAGTGGTCGGTAGTGTGAAGGCTTGGATCGGGAAGGATTCAAGTGTTCTTTTGTGTGAAGGCTTGGATTGTGTGAAGATCCAAGTAGGACAAGTGCGCTTGTTCGGTTAGCTACGTGGGCCTTGAAGTAGATTGGTTCTAGCTACGATTAGAACTCGACATTCCGCTTAGTGTCGGTAAACTTGGTGTAAGCTTGTGTAAGGATTGCTCCGCCTGAAGGAGTGTGTTGATATATGTAGCCTCTCGTAATTTTCCCGAATAATAATATGCTAAAACTATGATTTCAGAAATCATCACGTTAATTAATAACCATTTTAATCGGTAGCAATCTTTTTTTAAATTATGCTATGCTATTTTTAATCACAATGAGTATTATAATTACCGTTTACCTAGGAACGCTCACACACAACCCATGATAGTCTATTAATTGCGAAATATTTAAAACCTTTAACGTATAACGTTTAAACATATATATAATTCGTTATTTTACTAAACGCGTTCGAACGAATTCCCGAGCTCACGAAAAATTCCACAAATACTCGATAACTCTATTGGGCCTCGACCCAATACCCAAACCTTGGTAAATGGGCCTAGGTGACCCATTGGGCCTCGGCCCAACTACCTTGTCCACTCTATACACCAAACGGACCCCTTTGTTATTTATTTCCTTTTCTTTCTTTTCTGGCCCAGCCCACGAACACACACAAGCCCAAAAACCAAATAAAGCCCATAATCCTTTGTAATTATTTTCGTATAACCCTCCCCAAACCCATATACTTTGGCTCGTTTTCTCACAATTTCGCTAAACAACACCTATATATTTTTACACATCCCGTTTTAGCTCACAACAAAGAATCACGAGGAACAAATCGTTTTAAAAACCATATACATTTACTCATTTAAAAATCATCAAAGCTTAGCTCGCAACTCGTGTTTCAACTCACCACCAAATATTGAGTTTTAGCTTAAAACCTTATTCGTATAAACCCCAAACCTTCCAAACGCTTAACTACCTAAGTTTATCACATTTTACACATGTGTTGACTCTCTAATACCTACAAACCGAGACCAAACAAATCACAATAATGCTCCTTCGTTTATTTCTTCTCGGCTAGAACTCCACAAGGACGATACCTTGCTAACCACCTTCCTATTCATCACCATTGACCTTAAATGGTAATCATGAAGCCCATTGACCACGTTTTTATTAAAAGGAGTTGACTTTCCTTGAAGCCAAATACCCCAACGCAAACCATGGATGTTTTGTTGTTTTCTTTTGGTCGAGTTGTGCACAAGGACGAATCAACCAAATAGTTATCACTAACTATGCTATTCACTCAATATTCCTTATCCTATGATCATGATTACACTCTCAATACACGTTTTCAATCTCACTATATATATAGGGCTGTAAACGAACTGAACGTTCAGTGAACATTTCATGAACCGTTCGGTAAAAAGTTCGTTCGTGTTCGTTTATTTATTAAATGAACGAACATGAACAATATCTGACGTTCGTTTAGTTAAATGAACGAACATGAACAAAAGTCTCGTCCGTTCATTTATGTTCATGAACGTCCGATTATGCGTTCATTAATGTTCGTTTAGGTTCGTTTATTTATTTATGTTCGTATATCATATATTTTAAGTGTATAATTTTAAAATTAGTTTATTTAAAAAACAACACTTATAAAACAATATATTGTGCATAATTTATTAAAATTTATGTCTATTTGCCCATGTTTATATACATTTGATTGTTTATGTTCGTTTAGCGTTTGTTTAATGTCTTAATGAACGAACATGAACAACTCATTTTCTTAATAAACGAACGTGAAAAAGAAAATTCGGCCGTTTAAGCGTTCGTGTTCGCTTATTTTCCCGGTTAAATTTAAATGAACGAACATGAACAATGCTCCGTTCGTGTTCGTCCGGTTCGTTTACAGCCCTATATATATACGTGCATGCATGCATCGACCTAACACACCCTCAAACACAAAATCACATTTCACATTAATTATCTAAGTCCTTGAGGTCCTTGTGTGTACGAGTAGCATTGCCAAGTGTGGTGAAATTCGAAACAAACAAGGTATAACAAGACTTGTTCCTACATCTTTGGTGTGCCAATAATCGAGCTACAACCTTCTCCTAGCCATCCTAAGTCTCTACGTCGAGTTCTACCCACCCTTTTGAGGTGAGGTGAGACGTTTTCTCCCTTTTCAATATACTTTATTTTCTATTTAAATTACGTATCACCTCTTTACTTTGCTACGTTATTTCGTTATACATTAATAACATATATGTTTTAATAGCTATACTATATGCTTACTATGTCGTTAACAAGGTTTAACAAGTATTCGTCACATATAAAAATGTATAAATACTCTACTAGACACGTTTTGAAGTCCCCTTGACCTTTTCGAAAATCCACCAACACTTAGCATATTTTTGAGTCACAAAACCATTTTCACAAACCCTCATGTCGCTTCCAAAATAGTCTCGGCATTTCAAAATGAAATACACGACCTAGTATTTTTAAAACCCCACCCCATTCCTCATACACCCAACAATCAGAACACGTAAATATATTGATCTAACAAACTCGTTTAATCATTTTCCCAAGCCTAAAGCATAACGTGTTTCACAGTTTTCTTAAAACTAAAAAGGTATACGCATGGGCTTGTAAGCCCAATAACCAGTTTATAAGCTTATCGTATAAGCTAGTCCAATAAACTCAGGTCCATTGTTTTTAAAAACCTCAAATGGGCCTAACCCCAAGCCCAATACCCCCTGAGCCCACTGGAGCTAAAAACGTTAATGGGCCTTGTTTTCGAATCGTTAAAAGCCCATAAGCTCTAAAATAAGTCCGTTTTGAAAATAAGCTGTTTTTATAAGCTCAATAAACAATTTTCAACTTATTTATAAAATAAAAATGTTAAGTTTCGAGTTTGGTAAAATTTAGACTTGTTTTGCAAAACTTTTGAGCCGAGGGACTAAAATTGTCAAAATAGGAAGCTTATGGTAAAAACTGTCATTTTAGCATATTGTGATGAAAACTGTAAATCTAGAAACTTTTGTGTATAAAATGAAAATATAGAATATTTTGGACTAAATATATATATAAATATATATTTTGGACTAACGGTGTAAAGTTAGCTGTTAGAGAGTTAAAAGTGTAAATTTGGAAAACTAAAAGGATTTTTCAGAAAATATAAATTTTATAAATTTATATTAATATTTTATATATACATTTGATTTTAATAAATTGGTTCGATCAAGCACTTTTCGTTAATTAACTATATATATATATATAAAGTTTTATATAACGATATAACGATAAGTATATATATATNTATATATATATATATAACAGGATGCACATGACGTCATCAATGCCACATATGCATCCAAAAGGCCACCTCAACGCTACTGGACGCCACCTAAGTAACATGCCACGTAAGCATGCCACGTAAGCATGCCACATAAGCAATCCTTTGGCACCATGATTTCGATTTTTTTTCGTTTATATATATATATATAACAGGATGCACATGACGTCATCAATGCCACATATGCATCCAAAAGGCCACCTCAACGCTACTGGACGCCACCTAAGTAACATGCCACGTAAGCATGCCACGTAAGCATGCCACATAAGCAATCCTTTGGCACCATGATTTCGATTTTTTTTCGTTTATATATATATATATAACAGGATGCACATGACGTCATCAATGCCACATATGCATCCAAAAGGCCACCTCAACGCTACTGGACGCCACCTAAGTAACATGCCACGTAAGCATGCCACATAAGCATGCCACATAAGCAATCCTTTGGCACCATGATTTCGATTTTTTTTCGTTTTTATGCCCGAAATTAAAAATGTAATTGCCAGGATTTGAACATTGGATTTGTTAGTTGATTAATGAGTATCCTTACCACTAGACCAATTTATTTTTTAAGATATATCATCCAAAACTATAAATATAATGTTAAAGAGAATGTGTATATCGTATTATTTTTAAAGATATGCTTAATTTATAAAATATATAATTTAGAGATAAGTTTGGAATGGATTCTTTATCAAAAAACCCTTATTTCACGTAAAAAAAGAAATCTCAGTCATTCATAATATAATTTTTCTCCAGACCCTAATTTCATCTTTACCTCAGCCTTCTTCTGTCTCAATTCTCTCACGTTGATATTCTTTTGTGTGTGCAGGTTTGAGAATACCAGGATGCATACAAGGTTAGAACTTTTATTTGTCCATTTGATTTGTGTATTTTAATGTTTTTTAAGATACTGTGTATGCATATTTTGTTTTCTTTGCAACCTTTTTCCTGAAACTACATGTAAGTCTCCTTAGAACTCATAATATTCGGTTTGGTTTCACCGTTTAATTTTGTTGGTGCTATATATTAGAGGAGACGATTTCATCAGCAGAAGCCACAATGAGGTGAGAAAGTTAAAAATTTATTATATTTTTCTATTTTTTATATTTTTTATATATTGTACGTGTATGCATATTTTCCCTTTATCTTATAGTTAATCAATTTGTGTATTTGATTTACAATTTAGGTTTAATGTGGATCAGGTAACTAAACATCATATTAGTAGTTTATGTTTACAGGAACATGAGTCTATGATTTGTAAAATATGGTTGGATGAAAAAGGTACTTACGTAACACAAGTATAGAGGGTTTTATGAGTTTTTTTTATATATCTAATTCATTTGTTTCTTATGTAATTGCTAATTTATTGTTGATATGATGCATGTGTAGTAGATATATTTAAGGCTAAATAAGATGCAAATCCCATTATATAAAGTTGTTTGGTGTCGTCTCTGTGCATTTTTTTTCTAACCTGATCCCGTCATCTTATGATACTTTATATAAATGCAGCAACTGGCCCAGTTGTGTAGAATTTTCTGTCTGGGACTGTTCGGTAGGAAGGTGCAGCGTTCCTGAGATGCTTTTTACAAATAATTTACTCATCAAGCAGGTATTCTATAATTTATGGATTTGAATAAAAGGATCACATACATGTTGGCTCAATCCGGAATGAATATTCTGTAAGCCAAATAATTAGTTATGATTAACCAATTTTGACTCATCTTTGGTCCATGCAGATGGGAAAAGGATGTCAAGTCAATCAGGTAGTGAAGATATCAAATATCACAGCGTGAATCCATTGATAGATACCTTTTTGGTGTGCTCTATGTTTCAAAGATACTTTGGCTGTTCATGGCCGCCAATGTTGTTAATCTAACATACTGAGCAGTTATTTCTCTGTCAATGTAAGTCAGCTCATGTTTCGCCAAAAGAAGTGCGTGTTGGCATAAATATTACTGTTGGGAATTATGCTAAGTGAGAATTCTGCTGATGAATTCTGCAGATGGATTCTGATGGATTCTGCTGAAGAACTGGAATCTGCTGAAGATAGGTTTCTGCAGAAGAATATTTTCTGAGTATTGTGTTTCTGCGGATATAGATAAACCGCGTATTTTGTAATTTAGTTAGGATATGCATGAGTTTTATTAGGAGAAGATAATGCATATCTTCTATAGTTTATAGAATATACGTTTCTTGTGAAACGGTTTAGGGTTAGGGTTCCTTGTCTATAAAAGGAACATATTATTATATTTTATGTACGAGTTGGAAAAACAAGTTTTAGTTTTTATAAAAGATTCATAGAGGATCAAAGAGTTCTTAGTATTCTGTGTTCTTACTTGTGTTTGTTTCCGCTTTATAATACAAGTATTAGAGACTTTCTATTAGTGTGTTTGTGATTACATAAACATTGCTAACGATTCACGAGTGCTCAAAGATCTATCAAGGTCTTTATCTCAACAAGTGGTATCAGAGCCTCGGGAGAGTCTCTGTGATACTAAGAACTTCATCTCTTTACACCTTCTTAACCAAAACAACCAAAAACAATGACTGGATCAGACTCTGAATCAGAAGTTACACAAAATCAAAACACCACATCCTTACAACAACTCAATCTCACTAACAGCAATGCAAAATTCCCATGCCTAAAGAAGGAAGAGTATGAATTATGGGCTATGAAGATGCAAAATTGGATCACTAATGTTGACTACAATCTTTGGAAGGTTATCCTTAAGGGTAATAGTCCAAAGAAGACTGCAGTTGATCAGGAAGGAAGAATGTACCACGTAGATCCTAAAACTGCTGAAGAAATTCTAGCTGTGCAGAGGGAAAATAAAGCCAGAACTATTCTCCTTCAAGCTATACCAGATGATCACATGGGTGACTTTCACTTCATGCATGATGCCAAAGATATCTGGATGGCCATCAAAGCTAGGTTTGGTGGGAATGAGGAGTCAAGAAGGATGAGGAAATCAATGCTCAAGCAGCAGTTTCAAGAATTTCAAGTCACAGAGGAAGAAGGTATCCACAAGGGATATGACAGATTCCACAGGATCTTGAGTCAGTTGAATCAGCTGCAGGCCAGGCCAGACAATGAAGATTGCAATGCAAAATTCTTGAGATCCTTACCTCCATCTTGGCTGCAAGTAAGCATTGCACTCAAAGCTAAGGGTGGACTGGATATGATGTCTTTTGATGATCTGTACAACAAGCTTAAAACTCTTGAGCCAGATGTCAGAAGTCCCATTCGTTCTTCCACTCCCACTTACTCAGCTTTTGTAAGCTCCACCTCCAATATGATGACTCATACTTCAAGCCCAATTTCCTCAGCTTCATCTTCATACACCACCACTAAATCCAATACTCAACCACAGTCCAATAGTGTATTGGAAGATGTACTTCACTCCTTTGTTGCTGACTATGAAACTCAGCAACAACTGGCTTATGAGGACTTTGAACAGGTGGATCCGTTGGATATGGAAGAAATGAACTTGAAGTGGCAGGTGGCTATGCTCTCATTGAACATCAAGAGGTTTGAGAACAAGTCTGGGAGAAAGTTTGGTTTCAATGGAAGAGATCCAGCTAGGTTTGACAGAAGAAAGATCAAGTGCTATACTTGTGGACAGATGGGACACTTCTCAAGAGAGTGCAAGGATAGGAAGACTACTGATGAGGTTAGGTACTCTACCTATCAGCAGAATCAAGGGGAGGTTGGAACTTCCAAAGCTGGACCTTCCAAAGCTTTGGTGACTGTGGATGATCATGTTGACTGGAAGACTCATGAACGTAGTGATGGTGAAGCTGATCAGAGTGGATTACTGGCCAGCTGTGATACAGAAGATCATCATGATCAAGTTGCCTTTATGGGCATCTCACAGGTACATAATTGTGTTTTTGGTTGTAGTGTAAAATATAATGAGCTTAAGGTATCTTATGATGAACTGAAACCAAAATATAATGAATGTTATAAAGAACTTGAGGCTTACAAAAATGGTTTAAGAACTTTAGAAAAACAAAAAATTTGGTTTCAAAAGAATCAGGTTACTTATGAAGAGAAAATAGGAGTGTTAGAGAGAGATTTAAAATGTGCACAAGATGAGTTGACATACACTAAGAAAGTAAATGCTAAATTAGAATCTGAAAACCAAGTACTAAAAGAGAAGCTAGACAAGGAAATAGCTACACATAAACAATGGTTAATATCAGGTGATAATTTAGCTAGTTGTCTATATAGTAGTCAAGCTGTAAACTCTGGAATAGGTTTAGGTTTTAAAAAATATGTTGGTTTAGAAGCTAGGAATGACCTTGGTAGAACAACACCAGCAGGATTAGCTAATTATGTTAAAGAAGGTAAATTACATGCTGTGCCTGGACCTATTAGAGGAGAACACATGCCCACTGACCTCTCCATCACTGTAGACTTTGATGGATCACACCATCTTTATGGCAAAAAGTCAAGTGACTTGCCAGACCCTAATTCTAATTCTGCTGACTTTGTCTCTTGTTCTACCAGTGACAAGTCTTCTGACCAAGGGTCTACTACCCATACCAGTTGTGATTCAAGTGAAAAGTCAGACCTTCCCAAGACCTCACCCAAGCCTTCACCCAAGTCTCCATACAAGCCTGTTAGAGTTGCTGCTGATGAATCAAATTCAAAGACAGTTTCCTCTGAAGACTTGTTATTTAATTCTTTGCAAAACAATGCTTTTAATAATGTCAAAAACAATTCTATCAATGTTTGTGGTTTGAATGCTTTTAATGGAACATCTTTCACTTTGAATAAATCTTCTAAAAAGAAGAAATGTTTTGTTTGTGGAAGTAAATTTCATTTGATTAAGGATTGTAATTTTCATGAGCAAAGAATGGGTGTATGTGCTAGTCAGAAGAAACCTAGACCAATGTGGAAAAATGTTAATGATATACCATCTTATGTTCCACAAGCAACATGTAAAGCCAGCAGACACAATTCTGCTGATACACGTTTTCCATTTGTTTGGAAAAGATCTGTTGCTAGACCATATATGAGACCAACTAGTTCTAATTTTCAGACTGGTTATTGACCTGGATGTTTTGACTCAATATATGTGGGCAGGGGATATTGGGATACTGCTGTGAAGCCCTCAGCAGGTTGTTCTTGGATTAACAAGGGACCTAAATATAACAGAAGGTCCAAGAACAATGGTGGATCTTATTCATCTACATGGTTTAATTCTCATGATCCACAAGGCAGGCTCAAGTCAGTGATGACTTGAGTCTCCAAAGTGTACTTATATTTTGTATTTATTTTTTGTTGTTGTAGGATCATCCTCTTAAGAGTAAAGATGTTGGCATAGTAGATAGTGGTTGTTCCAGGAGCATGTCAGGAAATAAAGAAAAGATGATTGATTTTGTACCCATAGAAGGAGGAGGCAATGTGACTTTTGGTGGAGGAGATGGTAGAATCACAGGAAAAGGAACTATTAGAACACCAAAATTGGATTTTGAGAATGTGTATTATGTAAAGGAACTGCAACACTTCAACTTGTTCTCAGTATCACAAATTTGTGACACAAAGAACAAAGTATTCTTCTCTGAGGATGAATGTCTTGTGCTCTCTAAAGACTTCAAACTTCCAGAAGATACTTCAATTCTGCTGAGAGTTCCCAGAAACAACAATTTATACACATTCAACATGAATGATGTTCAACCTGAAGGTGATCTAACATGTTTGGTGGCTAAAGCATCCCTGGATGAATCTACAAAATGGCACAGAAGGATGGCTCATGTGAATTTCAAGACCATTAACAAGCTTTCTAAACTTGGTCTAGTTCAAGGACTTCCTTCCAAAGTTTTCACCAATGAGCACAATTGTGTTGCCTGCAACAAAGGGAAGCAACACAGAGCCTCATACAAAGCCATTACAGCTGTGAGCACTATCTCAGAACCTCTTCAGTTGCTGCATATGGATCTCTTTGGTCCAACTCAAGTCAGAAGTATTGATCATAAGTACTTCTGCTTGGTAATCACTGATGACTATAGCCGGTTTTGTTGGGTATTCTTTATGAAAACTAAAGATGAAACATCTCAAATTTTAAAAGAATTTGTTACCCTTGTTGAAAACCAGCTAAACAAAAAGGTTAAAGGTATTAGGTGTGATAATGGGACAGAGTTCAAAAATGCTGTTTTAATAGAACTTTGTAAGTCTAAAGGGATAAAAAGGGACTATAGCAATCCAAGAACCCCACAACAAAATGGGGTTGCTGAAAGAAAGAATAGGACCTTAATAGAGGCAGCAAGATCAATGCTTGCAGACTCTAAGTTACCCACAATGTTCTGGACTGAAGCAGTAAGTACTGCTTGTTATGTTTTGAACAGGGTATCTATCACTAGACCTCATTTCAAGACACCTTATGAACTTCTCACTGGGAAAGTTCATTCTATTCATTACCTCAAACCTTTTGGATGTCAAGTGACCATTTTGAACACTAGTGATCCACTTGAGAAATTTGATGGAAAAGCTGATGAGGGGTACATTGTGGGATATTCAGCTCATAGTAAAGCATATAGGGTATATAATCTAAATGCTAAAAGGATAGAGGAGACTCTTAACCTGAGATATCTAGAAGAAAAGACTAATGTTCAGGGTCAAGGTCATGCTTGGTATTTTGACCCGGATTACTTAACAGATTATTTGGGTTATACTAGATTTGTTGCTAACAAATCTGCAGGTACACAAGAATCTCCCTCTAACAATGCAGGTGTCATGGATGATGACTCAGAAGATGAGTCTGAGCTTAATGAACAAATCATTGTTGTACCTTCTTTTCCTCCTAACCAGTTTGCAGGTAATGGTGCAAAAGATTCTCCTGATAAGAATAAAGAAGAGTCACAATATGCAGAGGATCTTGCTAGACTCAAGAAGCAAGAGCATGCAGCCACTCAAAAAGCTGAGAGGCTTGGTGAGAAGTTTGCAAAAGATGCTGAAGCACTCCTTAGACAATCAGCACAAGCAGTCAGTGGAAACCAGGATTCTGCTGACAGTTCTACTGACAGTTCACCTGTTTCTCCTGACATCACCAAATCTGCTGACAATTCTGCTGCATATACTCCCATTTCTACCAGGGTGTCCACAGACTTTGGAGAACCATATACCAGATTTCTAAGTCCTTCAGATCTTGGTAATCACCAACCCAAAGCTGGAATCTTCACCTCATCTTCCTATGACAGTGTTTTTGAACCAACAATGACCAATCTTGATACCAAAATTAATGTCAACCCCAATGCAACAAAAAGGATCAACATTCTACATCCACAGGAAAATATTATTGGTGATCCTCAAGACCCTGTTAGAACTAGAAGCACAGTGAAACAAACTAAGTATGGAGAAGTTGCTTTTATTTCATATGTCTCAAATCAACAAAGAGACAATCACACAGACTTTCAACATTGTCTGTTTGCTTGTTTCCTCTCTCAAATGGAACCAACCAGTGTCCCACAAGCTCTTGCAGATTCAAGTTGGCTTGAAGCAATGCAAGATGAAATGCTACAATTCAAGAATCAGCAAGTTTGGATATTGGTTCCTCTACCAGATGGTAAGTATGCAATTGGGACAAAATGGATTTTGAAGAATAAAAGGGATGCAAGGGGTATAGTGGTCAAAAACAAAGCAAGGTTGGTAGCTCAGGGGTTCAGGCAGGAAGAAGGGATAAATTATGATGAGGTTTTTGCACCAGTTGCTAGAGTTGAGGCCATTAGGATTTTCTTGGCCTATGCATCTTATATGGGCTTTATGGTTTATCAGATGGATGTGAAAGGTGCATTCTTATATGGTTAACTAAGCTACTATAGTATAAGTAAATAAGTAATGAATGAGAAGAGTTAGAAAGATCAAACCACAACACAAGGATTTATAGTGGTTTGGCTACAAGGACACCTTCCTTGTTCCTACTCCACTCCCCGAGTCACCTACTCGAGAGTTTTCTTCACTATGTCAAAAAACTCCCTTGTGGCGGAGAAACCTTACACAACTTTCGCTTACACCGGCTTAACGACACAAAGCTAGATGTCGGGTTCTAATTCTAGCTAGAACCAATCTCACAACACAACACAACTTCTTCACAACTTGAATACACCACGACTTCGTCACAATTTCACACCACTACACTACTTCTTCTTCTCCCTACACAACTTCTACTTCTCTCTACACTACTTATTACAAGCACAACACAACTATACAAATAATGTACACAATATACACAACTACACTACAATACTTCTTGAGCTTTGTTTGTTGAAGGAGTATTCTTCTTTTGCACTTTGAATGAGGATGGATGTGAAGGGATTGAATCACTTGGAACAAGGATTAGTAATCTAATGATCAAAGGGTTTTGGAGGATGTTTAGAGAGATTTGATATCTGAAATTTTCTTGCAAAAGGTGAGAAAAAATACCAGATTTAAGGTGGTATTTATAGGGAAAAATTCTGACAAAATCTGACACAGGAGCGTGGCCGGTCCCCTTAATTCATGGCCGGTCCCCTTAAAATTAAGGGGACCGCCCCTTATAATTAACGGGGCCGCCCAGCTGTAACGGCCAGATTTTCTTGTCTTTAGTGGGGAAAGTTTATTTGGTGAAAAACTAACTGATTTTGGTTAAAAATTTGAATTCATATATTTAGTATGATTAAAACATTTTTCTTTATTACCAAAAGTGTTTTTCAAAAATATATAATATGTTTATATAATTAAATAAACTTTGTAGTAATTAAGTAAATACCCCTTTGATCATGAGATGTATTAAGCACTTGTTTATTCATACCTTACGTGATTAAGTTGGATATAATGATATAAACTAGCTTAATACTTGTTTACGTAGTAATCTTACGTTTAATGATTTTACATTTTGTGATCATCAAAACGTAGAGATATCGAAAAATATAAATAACGTTTTTATGCATTATTTATGTCAACATATACATTTGATTTTAATAAACTGATTCGATCAAGCACTTTTCGTTAATTAACTATATATATATATATATATATAAAGTTTTATATAACGATAAGTATATATATATATATATATATATATATATATATATATATATATATATATATATATATATATATATATATATATATATATATATATATATATATATATA